>QAOC01048977.1:367788-498717 GCA_003255005.1 Begonia fuchsioides | reverse complement strand
TTTTTTTTTTTGGTGAAAGAAAAATGCGTTTGAGTGAAAGTAGTAGCTAGGAATGTGATGATATGGATGTAATGGCGAGTATAAAATGAATTTTTTTTATCTACATTGCAGATATCAACATGGCGAAGCAGAGGTTGCCTCCCTGTTGTGATAGAAGTTACAGCATCAATTATTGAAGTTCAGCAGAAGGATCCACACTTTAGGTTATTAACTAGTCTCATCATTTATGTTCCTAATGACGCTCATGAACAGGTTGTTGGATTTGTGCATCTTCTAGCAGAGATTTACTTGCGAGTTTATTTGACCTTAAAATTCATAAATTTTGACTCGTAGGACAAAATGGCTCATGAAAATGAAAAAGTTCAGTCGAACAAAGCATCTAGACTTAATTGATACTGATCAATAAACACGACTTCAGATTTTACGAGACAATATTTGCAGTCATGATGAAGTCTTTTTTTCTGATGTTTTGGCTAGTGTATTCGCCTTCAATGTTACTGATTGTTTCCTGTCTCTCAATTACCTGTAGAAAAGACAAATCTTTTGATGCTTTGAATAATTACATGGAGGATCATCAAAGTGAGGCTTTACTTTCCGAGAACATGCTGGCCATGTTACACTGCATGGCAATCGTGAGGTAATTTTTTTGGGTTTTGATTGTATTTTGTACACTAAGGCGTGCAAATACTGTTATTGACCTCTCATGTCCATTGTTCTATCTTAAGGCTTGTGAATGGTGTTGTTGAGAAGACCCGTAAAAAGACGGAGGTTTCAATTGCCATGGCAGCTGCTGCTATTAATTTACCACGGATTCTCATTGATGTTCGTCACGGTTAGAATTATGAAATTTATTGATATTAATTGAGGCTCTTTTTCAACTTCCTGACGGTACAAGTTGAATCTCACTCTGATCATGCTACATTTTCTTTGACATCACGTTTTTGTGACTAGATGCCCTGTGGGAATGCTAGCTCTGATTTGATTATTGTTCCATAGAAGTTTCATTTTTCTTTTTTATGACCCTAATTTACTCTCTCCTTTTATGAATTTGACGGGAATGTCATCACAGAGGGATCACATCGAGAACTTCCTGCCCTTCAAGTTGTTCGTAGTGCCTCAGTCAAGGTATAAATATGGCTTTTTCATATTTACTTGTGAAGGTATTTATTTCTCATCTACAGTGATGTATATCCTTCTTAGTCTTCACACTCAGTTTAAAAGAACTGAACTTTTAGTGATGATATTGCAAAGAAGAACAGAAGAGTGATTTATTTGGTCAATTGTGAGGTAGCGGACTTTTTCCTTTGGAGGAAGTTGACAGTTCAGTTTGTTTCTGAAAATTTTCTTGATAAAAAATTTACTATTTTCAAAAGACAACCAAATTACAAATTTTTTTTTTTGAGAAAACAACTATTCTGTTCTATTTGTATGTAACATTCTAATACAGAAAACTGCTACTCAATTCATGTTACTTTTTACGTAAAAAGGCTCAATTAAATTGGAGATAATGTTAAAAGCTTGTGTCTATTCTGGTCTTCAGTTAGGATTAGTCTATGTTCAGTCACAGTAGAGCCATGATTTAAGGTTCAAATTCAGCTAATACTCTTCAATGTTCCAACAGTTTCTTCTAGAGAGATTTCAAATATATGAGTTTGGTGAAGGAATTGTGTTAATTCTTATTAAAAAAGTAATGTAAAATTTATGATGTTATATTGCAGCTCATATGTCCTTGCAAATTTTTCTCTTTACATATGTAGCTCAAATTAATTAATGATTTGTTTTGTGATCTTCCAATTGTTGATTTTACATATCATAGCAGAAACTTCAGTAAAGTTCTTTAATGATACTTCTAGGCACTTGATTGGTTGAAATCATATTACTGGGAACCTCAGAAGAATGCTATTCCCTTTCAAGGTGAAAAAAGTGCGACCATCAGAAAAGAAATCAAGATTAAGCTTCGTCAGCTGGCCTTAGCCTTGAAAATGAAACAAAGTCCTCAGTGTGATACTATTGTAGCCAAAGAAACTTGTGAGTTTGTTATTTTGTTTATGTTCTGAAGTGAACCAGTTCTTCTAATGCCTGCCATTTCATGTAGTCCCTTAGTGCTTCCTAGAAAATATGCGTCTATTAATGTTTGAGAAGGTATTAAGGAAAGAAACAGATAGTTCCCTCATATCTATTTTTAAGGTGCGATTCTAGGTCATATTTGCATTTGGCCATAATTTCATGAATACGATGCTTAGTGCTAGTCTATTTAAAGAGTGTCATGAAGTTGAGATTCTTCTAGTCATATCACCAAATCAAGGTTTCATGCTTCTGATTAGTTATTCCATTGATAAAATTTTCCTAAGATCAAACTTTAGGCTCGTGCTTATACCTGTAAGTTATCCTATATTTTTTGGAACATCGATTGTTCAGTGTAATTATATAGAAGTTGGAGATTTCAACTTTGACATGTAACCTAAATAGTTCAATTAATTTTAATAAATATTCCCACATTTAAGGACAATTTTCTTGCATATTCTTAAATGGGGAGTTGAAAAATTTTAAATGATAAATTTATCTCTTGAAGTTTTGGTTGTAGTGATAAGTTACCAATATTTGAAGTGAACCATAGCTTCAACCAGAGGATCTTTAGTTTTTGTTAGAAAAATCATTATTAATTCACAAAATTATCTAAAAAAATTGTTGAAAAGTTGTGTATTTACTGGTTTTGGCATCGTTGTATTTTAGCTGGGAGAAGTTTGGAATGGCATTGTGGACGCAATAAGTTCTTGACACCAATGTCTAACAAGCTCCCATCAAAAGGTGGAGGTTCGATCTTCCCTGTATTTTATGGCTTTAATTGTATTGAAGTTTATTACAAATCAACTGGTCAGAATTAGTTCAGTTTTGATTTTTCGGTGGAAGTTTTTTTTCAGCGCTGTAACACAATTCATTGGTTCAAAACAGGCACATCTATAAGCCTAAATGATTTTTAACACATGAAGTGGTTTTTACTTTGCAATGGCATAATATGGTCTGCATGATTTTCGTGAAATGGTGGATTTTTAGTCCCCATATCATCTATCCTGCTTGTAAAGTATTTTCCCTTTAAACTAAATCTAGTGAGCATTGCTCAGCTAGAAATGACGGAGATTTTCAGGGTCTCTCCAGTATATGGCTGCCACAAAGATGAAAGTTGAGTTGCATCAGTGTTTTAGGCAATGTTTGGCGAGTTGTTTTATTATCCATGCAATGATGTGAAATAATTACAAATTGGCAATTGATATGTATGATAGATTTTTATTTTTGGAGTTGCAATAAATGCTATCTTAATTCTACGAGGCTCGGATTCAGCCAAAAGTGTTAATAGTTTTGTGCAAGAGTGGTAGTACGTATCTTTGAGTATTAATAGTAGAAGATGCTTATAATCTATTGTCTTTCTATTTTGTTCATCTGTAGAGGATTTCTTATCCTTCATACTGTATTCATGTTTTTATATAAAAAAATAATTTTAGTGAAGAATTATAGTTTTCTTTTTCAGGTTCCAAGACCAAGATTAGTAAGACATTGAAAACTCTGATGAAGTTATATTCATCATTTTCCTTACAATTCGTATCAGTGCTTATAGAATTCTTGGAGAAGGAGCTTTCAGATGACCGGCAAGAACATGAGAGTACGCCACCTTTATTAAATGATCAAGAGCTTGTGATAAACAAAATTATCAATGCTGAACCGGAATTACTTTTAGTACTTTTGAACACCATTTTGGAGAAGATTGAGAATCAGGAAACCGTGAAAGACAAAACAGGTTTTTACCAGCTCTCTCATTTCTATCATTTTGTTTTCATTGTATGCATATAACATGGCATACTTTGACATGGTAGCCTAACTAATGCCTAGTTGATTATTGTGTTCTTTAGTAATCAGACAGACCGCATAAGACTTAATTTGAAAATAAGTCTGCTCTCTCTTTTGAAGAAAAATCAGGGAGTAAATACCATTAGGAACACTCTGATTGACTATAAGGAAAAAGCTTCTAGAAGTTATAATTTTGGAATAATGCGATGGTTGAAGCAAATTTTCGGCCGACATTTTTCAAAAATCCACATATTATAACAAAGGTAATCCCTTTGACTGAAGTAATGTTCTTCCTGTCAGTGAAAATTAGGCTAAAAGAAGAAATTCTGAAAATCTTACAAGCGTGAGCTCATACCCTGTATGCGGAACTTTAAATGTTTGCAGTTATGATTTTGCCCTTGAGATCAAATTTCCATCAATTAAGTTCTGATTTGAAGTAGAAATAGAAATAGAGTCTAGCTATATTTTATATTATTCTAAGTGCATTCCAATTTATTTAGATGTCTTAATATAAATTTGAAGAAAATTTATGTTATCTTCAGACAGCAGGTTCGAGAGGTGCTGTGATGAACGCTTATCATCCTTATTTTTGTGGTTGGTCGGTAAACTAAAGGGAATGAATCATCGCCGAAGTAGAGATTCTCCTATTACTACCAAAGATTCTATGGCAGGGCCCTTAATGCCCAAAAATGTGATTCTAGGTCTGATACGAAAATGTGTTCGATTATCGGCCACCATCGACAATAAGCTCATGGATTCAGCTCTAAAGCTTGTGCCGCTGATGGGGGACAGCTCCTTAATGGCCAAACTCGAAAAATTATCTATGGTAGTTTCAGAAAATGTTCATAAAACAGGGGCAGCAGACTATTCTACCCTCGAAGATTCGGAAGAGAATTTCATTCATATGGAAGAATCCATTGCCATGGCATCTAAGAAACTAGAAACGCTGAAGCTTCGAAAAATGCAGAATAAAAAGATGAAACCTACGGATGAAAAAGGTCAAAAATCGGACCGATGGGTCGTTGTAAGATCGTGGAATTCTTGTCCAATGGGGATGCTGCCTCTGTCATTGAGCTCATCGGGCCATCTTCCGGATCTTGACTATGGTCCTCGAGGAGAAGATGCGACCGATATGGAAACGAGTAGAAGGGTCAAAAATGGGGAACCGAACCAGCTGCCCACAGGAAAAAGAGAAGCTAGTAGTGAAATTCAACCTCTTGACAACTTTGATGTTAAGAGAAGAAGAGAGAATGGAGAAGATTTTAACTCAAATTGTGAAAGATTTTCAAAATCTAAAGCGATGGAGGTTTTAAGAGGTAGCTATTTGGAAAGCATTGGGGAAGAACAGCTGGTGGCTCTTAAATCTACTGTGAGGATTTTGGTCTAGTTTGTTACAGTATGAGTTTAAACATGTGCTTGTTCTTGGCTTTGGCTCATCAAAACCCCCATGGTCTAGTTTGATATATTTGTTATTTCATCTAATTAATAATCGGCTTTTTTAGGTTTTATTTTGCTTAGAATGAGGAGGCTCTCTTCATTACAACCTGAAAGACCATATTTACAGAAAAATAAGAAAAAATTAATAGCTAAATTATCACTTGATAATATTAAAATAGGATAATGTTCAATTTGTTTTTTTAATATACATTATTAGCATAATTTTTTAAGTATCAAGCTGTGATTAGTAAAATAAATAATTATAAAATATTAAGAAGGTAAATTTAATATTAATATTTTTATTCTCTAATTTATTTGGAACAGGTTCCTAGTACTTCTCGATGTGTCTTTTGTCAAGATAACTTCTTAGCCATACCCAAGAGAATCCTGCTGAAAAAACAAAAGAGGAAGAAACAAGCCAGACTAGAACGCTGTGTCCTAAAATCAGGACTTGTACATGTCTAGCTGAATAACTTACATTTAATGTAGAAATCTCAGACATAAGATGAAGTGCCCATAATGTAAGATCAAAGATTTCATATAAATTGTTCTAAGAATCACTATCCGAACCTGACCCCGATTCTGTCTCTTCAAATGGTTTAATTCTGTTTGTGTTGGTTCTAGTGGAAATCGTTCCTCACTGTTGCTCGAAATAATGTTTATATTTTGCAAATCAACAAATTATATATGTAAGAATGAAATGAGATTCATTTTCAAACATAGAAATATTAAATCAGTTCATCGATAAAATTAATGGGCCGGCAATAAGTTAAAAGTATAAGAACTTGTTTCAACAGATGCAAGCCTAATAAATTAAAATTTGGGCATATTTCTTTATTTTCACATTTAATATATACTCTCATCTGCAATATTAGTTTTCAATTAATCAATTTTATAGTCTTGAGAAAATAATAAATCTAATAAATTACAAAGCAAACATTTTCAGATGAATCAATTTCTCTCAAAAGTAAGAATCCACGCTCGCTTTGACCACGTTCAACAATATTCAATACACAGAAATCATACAAGAACAATATGAGAATTTTGAGCATAAATTATATTTTTTGTGTGCGTAAATGGAATTTCCCAAAACTAGGAGAAGATCGATAAAAGACACAAACCTTTGTCTTGAGTGGCAATAATTTCTATGTTCATCCATGCAAGGCTGCGCTGCATTTGCACAAACTACACCTCTTCAACCTGCAATGGAGGAGAAGAAAGTGTTTAGTAGAGGGCTGGGTGGGCTGAACCATACTAGGATTGCGGTATAGACAGGAACGTCAATTTTGGTCCAGTTAGAGTCAGAGTGGATTGGGTCATATTTAAAAGAAAAGAAAATATATTTGTTTTATTTCACTTGGATTAGGTTTACTTTCAAGTGATTAAAAATAGTTTGTTTATATCTGGTTTTATTTGCTTTTGATAAGGTTTTATCGGATTTTAGATAATTTTTTTACCTACGACGTGGTTCTGGTTTATAGTTTTACTTGGATTGGCTATCCCCTTACGGTTTTGATCACCCCTAAGAAAAATTACTCAAAATCAAACAAAACTTTATGCAAAACTAAATAAAATCCGATATAAACTCAAAAAATTGTTGCAAATCTGGTTCAGTCACTCAAAACTCAACTCAAATATAATAACTTTTTATTTTTAAAATATAGAATCAGATCAGAAAAAACTAGAATCACACCGTATTTCGCGGTTCTGATTCCAATTCATCTCGGACCGGACCATACCACTCTAGTTTTTAGGTGATGTAGAAGACTAGACACCCAAAAGAAGATTCAATCAAAGGGTAACCTGAGGGAGGTTCATCAATTCAAGAACTGCTTTCTGCGGAGTTAATTCGTTATCGATAATCCGTGCGACTGCTGTCAAAACTGGCATCTTCACATTGTATTTCTGGGCCAGTGCAATTACAGCTCCAGCAGTTGATACACCTTCAGCTACCTACTAGACATCGATATGGTAATGAGGAATATTACTACTTATATCATAACCCAATTTTGAATATATGAATTCAATAATAGTAACTTACATCATATTTTAGTTATAAATAGCACTGATCTAAAAGTGGTCTAAAACTGATAATCATTCGAGTCAATGATGAATACATGAAATATTTGGTATCCAAAACATAAAACTAAAAAAGAAATAAAAAAAACATAGTATTTAGGCATTTATCCTAATACCTGATTCATGGAACTTAGTATGTCGTCAAGATTTTCTCCTGATCCAAGACGAACTCCAACTGTTCGGTTTCTCGAGAGATTGACAAAACATGTAAGCATGATGTCTCCCGAACCCGAGAGACCAGTAATTGTTGCTGGTTTTGCGCCCATCTTTAAAATATTAACAGAATAAGAGAAGTCATCCCAAATAGACCGACAAGACCCCTTACTCTCTCGAATAATCAAAATAGAAAAAAGAAGACAATCAAATGGAAAACAAAGAACGATGCGATAAAAAATAAACAAACTTACAAAATAATAAAAGTTAGAGAAGCTTGCTTCTTCTGAGCACCTCAATGGGGTCTTGTCACTCCCAAAACATACCCTAAAATTTTTTTTATCCTTCTCTCTCATACTGATTCCGCCTATCTATGGATAATATAAGTTATTAACTTAATACCTCATACCCTATTACCCATATAAATTGAGCCTATCACAGACATGGAGACGTCAATGGAACTTCAAAGCAAACTTATAGCAATGAAACTTCTACAGAAGCAGCGAACAGGCCTATGAGATAAAACATGTAAATAGCGGAAAGTTTTAAAGATGGAAGAAATCAAAAGCAAAAAACTTCAGTTCTAATGAACGCAGTCAGTGTGGATTGTAGAACATTCATTTCCATGGCTCTCAAGGTAGTGGATCCAAAATAGTTAATGAGGGGCACAGCAGTAAGTAAGTAAAATATACCTTAGTTGCCAACCATCGTATTTCTGAACAACCTTGAGCAACAAGAGCTGCCATGGAGTTATTTCCAAGGTTCATTCCTTCTACAATTCCAGCTGCTATTGCAAGTACATTCTTCAAAGCACCTGCAATCTCCACTCCTGTCACATCACTGGAGTCAGAAGTTATAAGCTGAATGCATCTGATACTCCATTTTTATTCAGATATGTCATGTATTCTCAAATTAAGTAACTTCCGCAGCCAAGTGAAATACATTAGATAAGAAATTTGGTCAATACAAATGAAGAATGGAGACAAAAGCTCTTGTGAGGTCCCTCATTTATGAAGGGGGGCCCACAAATATTAATGCTGCTCAAAAACTTTCCTTAGTTTTCGGCGCCTAACTCGCCTAACATGCCCGCCTCTGCCGCCTTCGTTTTTCGATTTCACACTTCATGAAATCTCTATAAATAGAGGTTTGAGAATGCATTCTAATCATTCATCAATCCTCATTCGACAATCGTATCGGAAAATATTCGAAGTAGAGACATAATTTTTGGAATGAAAGAAAAGAAAGAGTGTCAGAAAAAAATAGGTGTGGTGTTTTTGTGCACATTGTGAGTTCTAAGAGTGGTGATTTCTCTTAGTGAATATTTTCTAGAATATTTGATTATAGAAAAATATTGTAAATCTTATTTTTCATAATGAGATCTTTCTGGACTCGGTCCCCGTGGTTTTTTCCTGATTTGGGTTTTCACGTAAAATTCTCGGTGTGCATTTTTGGCATTATTTCCTTTACTTCTTGGCCGTTATATTTTTACGGAGCGGAAAAATATTCCTTGTATTTTTCGGATCACATTTGTTATCGTTTTTTATACTGCCTAGTTAGTGGTGTAATTGTATTGTGTAAGTAGTTATGGCTAAGGCAAGACTTTGTATTTAAGTGGTCCGTTCGTGACTCACCTCTTTTACCTGGGAACTACTTGGAAAAGTAATTCTGTCTAAGAGACTGTCAAGAACGTCTTTCATGATAATTAACCTGATCAGTACTCTCCACGTTTTTTTGTGGTTAAAGAAATAATATTCAGGTGGATATTCGAGTTGTATTTCCCAACAGCTCTTTCTTACTCATTTTGATAACTATATGAATAATTTATGCAAATGTACGAAAGATTACTAAAATATAACATCTTAAATTTTGTTGACACAAAAATAAATAAATTAATAAATTCTAGAATACAAACATACCTCGAAGTGCTGATTCTAAGATAGCTTGAAGCTATGAGTTGCTGAGCTGCATTTGCCAGTTTTTTGTCTTTTGAAGCAACAACCATCGCTGCAAAATCAAGAACGCACTTTCTAAGTATTTCTAATTAAGAAAATATAATTCTGTAAGCGTATATGAACAGTGACCTGTGGGCAATTTATTCATCAACTCCAGAGCAAATGAAGGTCCTGACAGTGCAATAAAAGGCTGACGAGGATTCTGCAATGCTTGGGGGATAATCTGGGACATCATCCTCAACGTATTGAGCTCTAAGCCTTTACTGAGTGATATGAATGGCAAGCGTGGATCAACATATTCTGCAATGCCCTCAAGGAAGGAGGAGCTAAACTGCATCGAATTTAAGAAGTTTAGCTTTCTTACACAAAGGTTTTTTTTTTAGCAAAGAAACTAAAAAAAGAACAAAATGTACATTAACAAAGATATTAATTATTTAATTCACTAATTCTGCACGGGAACAAAAAAACCTGCACAGGAACAGCATGCAAGCAAAACTCCGCTCCGAATAAAGCATCTTTGGCATCCGTTGTAGCGGTAACATTTTCGGGTAACTTGTGCGTTGGGAAGTATTTACTGAAAAAGCATGAAACTAGCAGAAATCAACTTCACTTTAAAATGAAGCATGGCAACATAACTAGTTGAGCCAAATAAAGACTGAGCTAATAAAAGAAAATGCAATGAAGCACATAGAAAAACGAAAAAGTATATATTTGATGAGATAAGAAAGTTTACCTGTTGCAGTGACTCTTATTAATAGAATGGCATAACTGAGGATCACGCAGCAGCATGGTCACTTTCAAATGAGATTTTCTATCTGCTATGTGGGCAGCCATGGCTGTGCCAAAAGATCCACCTCCCAGTACTACCACCTAAAGAACACCATCAGAAGTAAAGAAGAAAATCAAATTTCATCGAACAATAGTAATGATGACTTTAATCTCTAGAATGGTTCTTCTCATAAAAATTTCACGCTATAGTTTTCAAATTACAGACGATGAATCGGTCATGGCCCCAAAATCCCAGGAATATATATTTGATCATAAGATAGTAGGCAACTCAGCTATTCTTCAAAGCAGAGAAAATATCACAGTTCTTTCACAATTAAACAAGAAAAACAAAAGAAGATAAATATAAAAACAGAGACAGAAGAAAAACCTTTTTAGTACGTTCCAGAACGTCAGTCTTTTTCCTGGAACGCCAAGACCTAGACCACCTCACCAGCTTCTCCCACGCTAATCGAACTATCCGACGGCGGTCCCTAGTTTTGTCAGGAGCTGATTCAGAACTAGAATCAGAGTCTTCCGAGAGCGGAATAAGCTTTGATTCAGCGCAATAAACGCACCAGCGTGGAAAAGATGAACTCGTAGGGAAATGGAGGTTCAGAATCTTCGTTTTAGAAGAAAACAAGGGGAGATAGAGATTTGGAGACTGATCAACGTTCCTTCTTTTAGTGAAGACTGACTTGGAGAGGGAGAGTTCGAAAAGCGTCGTCGCCATTAGCGACAATGGCAAAACTACGGAGAGAGGACGAATTGCAGAGCAGAAGAAATTGGAGAGCTATGGTGGTAGAAGCTTCGTACCCCGCTTCATTTCTATCCTTTCATGCTTCCATTTTTATAGCCTCTAAAATTTATGGTAATACAATTACATTATATATTATGAATTTCTTTTTTCTTTTTTTCAAATGTAACCTAAATAAAAGTAATTGTGAATAATTAAAATATAAAATCAATACTAATTAATTTAATATTAAATTTTATTATAATTTTAACTCTATAAATTTTATCTAATTGACTAAAATTACTAATAAAATTACTAATCATATTTATTAATATTTAAAACTAATTACTAACATGAGTTACAATGAAATAAAATATTATGATAATAAACTTATATTCATATTTATAGTAATATTATGTTTACCTTATGAAATAAATAAAAAAAATTTCATTACTTTTTTTCAAATATAACTTTAATAAAAATAAATTTAAATAATAAAAATAAATCATAAATGTAGGATAGAAGGAGTTGAAACAAAGGTTATAATTTCTAGGTCAACTTTCCCATAACTTGGAGATGTATTTGAGTTGAAGCAAAGCTACCAAACTTAGATATCATATTATAATTTATATACGATAATACATTCCAATATGGAGACAAATTATCCAAGAAATGTGTTTGAAATTACAAATGGTGAAACGAGGTGTCAGCAAAGATAACCCTTTTTGCATCTGAGAGCTCCGGCGCCGGCCGTGAGTGAACTCACTAGTGACACCGGCCTTGCACTGATGCTTGACGCCTTGGCATAACTAGATGACCTGGCCGACCCGGAGCTCGTGAAAAACGCACCGTTTAACATCAAATCTCCTTTTGATCTCCAGTTCCACTTTCTCCATTCTCTCCCGGCGGTGTTTTCGTGCTTAGTTACCTGCAAACAAAGAAAGATGATTCTTAGGTCCATGGCTGCATTCAATGAGATTTTGATTTATTTTTTCTTGAGATTTGATTGATTTTTTCTTGAGCTTTTGGTTTTATGTTTGTGAGTTATGGTCCTTGCCTCTTTGTGGCGTGCGTCGTTTGGGGCTAGAAATCTGTTGCCTTGGCTATTGACGGTCGGGGCCGCACTGCCGCCGATGGCGTACATGACCCAGTGAGTGTAGTCGTTGTTCACTATGTGGAAATACCCGTATCTACATCTGCAAATTTGGAAGCAAGTTTAGAATTTGTCTTTTTGAAAATCATAATTGGTTGATACTCAATTCTTATGACAATGTCTTGGAGTTCTCGAACCCAACCCGTGCACTATAAGATTGTCTGTTTTAGGTCATATTCTATACGATTTTGTCGTTGGCCTATACCCAAAACACATTGTGTTGGTTAACATAGAAAATTCATTCATGAACTCCTTGGTCTTCAACTATGAGAGATGTGAAGCTACGCAACTTCACACTCACAGTCAGCCAAGTTGTCATAATTTACTTCCTTTAAAGGCTTCAATGTCTCTATTGGTCATCGTTGCAACCATGGAGACAGACTCTAATATCACTTGCAGAGTCCCTAAATCTCCAAATAATATTGTCTCCATTGAGTAGAACTCACACGACTTAGTTTTTAAACTATGCCTAAAATGTATTGTGTTAGTTAGCGACGAAAACTCATTTGTGAATTCTCCTTAGTCCCTATACTTAGGTGATGTGAGATTGCATACCTTCACACCTTCACACCATATGATAAGTAGAATGTAATGTCGTATGCAAATCTACCTTGGCATTCTCTGGATCAATCCTTCTCCGAAATGGTTGAAAGCTATGGTGACTTGCATGTTCTTATCTTGCACATATGAATCGCTATGTCCGAGGAGCATAACTTTGTTATGATGGGTCATGTAATTGTTAGAAATGGTTATAGCTGTTGACCCTCGAATGGCATCAACCAAACCGTCTTCACAATTTGACAAAGAACAATGGTCGATCCAAACATGACTGCCGCCGAAGATCGAAACCCCATCTCCGTCCGACAACGTTCGCCAGCCGTAATGCTTCGGCGAGTCTCGGACATACGTGTTCCCTCCGACCTTGCAATCATGGATGCTAATTCCATGAATTATGATGTTCGACACGTATTGAATCGTAATGCAGGGCCCGCCGGCGATGTGGACATTGGCTCCTCGGCCGTCGATGGTCTTGAAGGAGTTCATGATCAACTCGGCTTTTAGCTTGATGACCATATCTCGGCTGAAGGTGATCCATAGAGGCTCGGTTTGGATAACCCCGTAACGGAGAGTGCCGGGTTTAGGGTTTATGAGGTCCGTATCGGTGGGGTCGGTGACGACGTAAATTTTTCCGTTTTTACCCCCGATCGCCGTCTTACCGAACCCAACGGCACAGTCGGCTAGACGTGTCCGGTGAGCCGCCCAATCGGGGTCGCATCGCCAGCAGTCGTCGATGGGGTTGCCGCTTCTACAAGAAGCTAGGTTTCTCCTGTTAATGGAGGCATTTTTTATGCTCCTGCAAATGAAAAACGAGAAGATGAAGATAAAAATTCATTATCAAGTGGAAGTAGTTTTAAACTCCATTGAAGAACTAAGAAAACTTACGTAAGAACTTCTTCTACGACTGTTTCAGGGTCTTGAACTGGGGAAGATGAAACGAGGGTTGGCGTTAGGAGATGAAATAGGACTACGAACACCATCGCCATAGAGAGAGAAGCTGCCATGAGAGAGAAAGAGAGAGAGAGAGAGAGAGAGAGAGAAGATGGGTAGGATTTAGGGTTTGAACGAGTAGGTTTTATAAAGGAAACTAAGATGAGAATTTCACGTTGGTTTTAAAAAAGACAAGCTTGGGGGCCATGGCTGCGTGATCTTCTTGGCCATCGTACAGAATGACCAAGAAGAAGCTCTCCCTCTCTCTCTCTCTCTCTCTCGATGGCTTAAATTGTTGTAGTGGACGATGATTTATCAATAACGGCATTTTATTAGTTATTTACATCAAATTATCTATTATTTATATTTTTTGCCAAACATAAAATTTTAATATGAGTTTCTACATTTATTACGGAATGACAACATTTCATTTTTTGCATTAATTTTACAAAAATAATATTTTGTTAAGTACACAATTATAATCACGTATTCCTACAAATAACAATTAAACAAATAGAGAGTAAATTAATATTATAATTTCGTGAAAATTATAGAAGGCCGTACAGTCCGTCAAGTGGTGGCATGGCCAAGTTCATGTTTTGGGAAAGCCACGTTGGCCCATGTGGGAAGAGTCCTAGTTTTCAGTCAGATGAATCAATCTGACACCGTTGAAAATAATTGAACGTCAAGTAATTACACGTGGCCCCACTTAATCGTGTGGTCAGGATCTCATCTCAGATGAGCTCGAGATTTGTTTATTTCCATCACACCTTACTTCGCTCCCTCTTTTATGCTTAAGAAATCTCTCTCTCTCTTAATATATTGATTAATGAGATTACTTCAAACTAAGATGACATTGTTACAAGCTAAGCCTTGATTATTCTTGGATTAATAGAATATTAGTGGGTAACATGGTCATTGGTGGATTATCGTTTTGTAGCTCAAACGAAGCAAACACGTTCAACAACTATAGTAGAAATGATCAAAACGATACGGTACCTATTCCGTTTATATTCTGTCGTTACGTTTTAATTCATACATTTTGACATAGGAGTTATTAGTTGGTATATTTATTGCAAACGATACCGTATTAGATGAAAATCCAATGCCATAACGATATTTAAAAATAATTGATAATAAAATTTCAATATGTAGAAGGAATAATAAATGATATTCTTGCCAAAATATTATAATTTTAGCTTAAATCAAATAATATTGTTGTAGCGTGACTAAAATATTCATGCGTCATTCAACTAACAAAATATGCTCGTAAATATTTATTTTAATCTTGCAAGTGTAACCAATATTACTTTTTATTGAAATTGAGTAGGGTGAAAGGAAAAGGCACACTAGCACATGGTTATTTGTAATAATTACAAATATATTAATTGATTTACTTAATCCCAAACCTAATTTTCTCTGATTTAATTATTTATAATTCCTTGACCCTAAAATACCAAGTTTGTCCAAACCCCACAACCCTTGTTTTGATGCTGCCTTGTGCTTCATCCTATCTCCACATGCTCTCATCTTTAACATTAAAAAGAGTATGGATAAAGGGATACGTGATTTGTCTTCAATTTTTTTATTATTATTCTTGAATAATTATCTCTTTTAATTATATTCGAGTATAACTAAAATATGGAGAGGAGCGAGATAGAGCTATGACTACCCATTTTCTTAACTATGATCTTAATCTAAGTATCCAAGTAATCACAAATTTAAATCATTAGATCGTGTGACAATTCCATGATGGGCAAAATTTAAAAAAAAATTGAGCGATGTCTCGATTAACATAGAATGACAAAAGCCAAGTGTCGATTCGTGCCACGACCATGATCGTTTACCACCAACGATCACTGATCAATTCAACGATCCTACTGCTCGAATGAAAGTTTTTTTGGACTTTAGCTTTCGCATGTCTAGACCAACATATCATAATCTTACGGTGAACATGTCTCTTAAACAATTTTATTATATTAAAATTAATTATTATATTAATTAAAATTTCATACCTTAAAAATAAATTAAAAAAATAAAACTTAATCGAAATGATAGGCAATGAAGGTATTTTAGTCATTTACATGACCATTCAATGTGACGTAACGGCAGTTTCTCTCAGTTTGTTCCTCCAGTTCACGGTAAAATATGATGTCTTCTACGGTGCACGCGTGTGACGTGCTTTAACTATCACATTATCCGCACACGATTATAAAAGTGGTTTTTTCTAATCTTTTATTATTTTATGCTTTTTATTAAATTTATTAATTATAATTAATTAAACAAAATTAAGGAACCCTGTGCCTAATTGCCTGCCCACTCTTCCGCTACTACTACTAGGGGGAAATTGGAAGATTCAGAAGCGATCTGGATCGTCCTTGAATAGGTCCCACAAATGAACGATCACGACTTAAACACTTCACTATCGCACACTGTCACTGGCCTGACATGCTTTTGCTCTTCCGTAGGAGACCGTGAAGGAGAGTGTCGCAGAGAGCAGTTTTGGGTAGGCGGCGCTCTCGTTGCCGTTCTTTTAGGGTTTTGTTTTTTTCCTACTGTGTTTTTTGTTTCGAGATTTTTGGTGTCTGAAATTTTTTCTTATTTCTTCGCTAGGATTTGAGAATTTTTTGGAGTTTTCTCTTTTGGAATTACGATTTTCTACTTTAGAGAAATGATTTGGTTGGATTTTATAATTTTTGGTCGAGCTCTGTAATGCGGATCTTATTTATGGTCTCTTTGTGCTTTTTAAGACGTTTGAGTGTCAACATTCAACTGTTCTTGATAGGGGCTGTGTTCTTAATGCTTTGACCGTAATGTGTCACTAGACGTTTTTGTTTATGTTCTTTAACGACTGTTGAGAAGAGTACTTCTTCGTCTGTTTTAGTAGTAGAAATAAGGGTTTGAAAATGCTCTTGGTTTGGTTTGCTTTTTAGTCATTGATCACACATTTTATCTTGATAAATGTTGGTGGATATTTTCTATGTATTTTCTCATTTTTATCTACCGCTATGCTTGCAGTGGAGGAGTACGAAAGATTCAAGTTTTCAACTACAGCATCTTACACGTCTGGTATTATTTAACTACGATGCATTGCTTCTGCTTGCATGCTTGTTTTGCTTTTATCTGATGAAAATGTTTGGGGAAATAGGTCTATTTTTATGATTATATGTTTTTATCTTTGATTCCTAAAATTTACTTGTGAGGTTTTTATTTAGAGTTTGATGTCTTCTTGCTTTTTCTATTTTCAAGTTTCTTGATGGCTTGGTTTTTCTAGCTAAAACTTGTTTTTTGGTCTTATTTCGCTTGTCGAGATGCATGGTTAAAAGAGTTTGCTAATTTAATATTCTGTATGAATAATCCCTTTATATTGTTCTGTCCCCTTTGTAATATTCTGTGTGAATAGTCCCTTTATATTATTTGGTTTAATTGTTTTTAAGTCATGAGACGTCATTTCCCCCTTCAAACAAAGTTTCATAATTTTTTCATAAAATTTACCATTTAATTTTTTTTGCAATGTCCTGTTTAATTGCTTAAATACTTAGAACTTTCTTGCTTACAGTTCGTTTTATATGCAGTGTCTTGTTATTTTTTCAAATTCAGATGCCGTTTTGAAAAGACAACTTTCTGATCCCAAAGTAGAACATTTATTCTTGATTTTGGGATAGAGCATTGGCAGAATCTTGAATTTTATTTAAACTAAACTATATGCATTAATATTTCTGCATACATGTTCCACTTTTCTCTTGCTCCTTTTGTTTCTATCAATTTGTTCTTTTGTTCATTGCTGATTTTCTTTCATGGGTCTTGCAACTTTCATTATAGGATAGAATATGGGTTCTCATGAACCAGGTGGAAATGGGGCAGAATCTATTTTGCCTCCACCTCCTGCTTTAATTCCACCAGATGTAGTTCCAGAGCGAGTTCAACAAGAAAAAGTCAGTGAAGCAAAGGAAAAAGTTGTTCGAACACCAATATCTCGTCGCGGTTTCGGATCTAAAGGGCAAAAAATAACTCTTCTCACTAACCATTTTAAAGTCAACGTCTCTAACATGGAAGGGAATTTTTTCCACTATAGTGTAGGGTATCTCTCTTTGATTCTTATAATCCTGTGTTATGAAATATAATTTTTGAATAGTTTTTTTGTGCAATAGGTTGCTCTTTCTTTTGAAGATGGCACCCCTGTTGATCAGAAAGGTATTTTTGGAAGGAAAGTAATTGATAGGGTGTATGAGACGTACAATAGTGAAATGGGTGGAAAAAACTTTGCTTACGATGGAGAGAAGAGTTTGTTCACTTTTGGTCCGCTCCCCCGTAACAAACTTGAATTTACAGTTTTGCTTGAAAATACTTCATCCAATAGGTAGATTCCACCGTCAACTTCTAAGCTCCTGTCGTGCTTTAGAGTAACACTATGATAATAGCAATAGTTATTATGCCATTTGTGTTCAATTTATACAGAAATACTGGGAATTCTAGTCCAAATCATCACGGAAGCCCTAATGATACTGATCGCAAAAGGCAGCGTCGTCCGTATCAGTCAAAGGTTTTCAAGGTGGAGATAAGCTTTGCTGCAAAGATTCCTACCCAGGCAATTGCAAGTGCCCTGAAGGGGCAAGAGACCGAAAATTCCCAAGAGGCAATTAGGGTTCTGGATATTATCTTACGCCAGCATGCATCTAAACAGTTAGTTCATTTGAGTTTTTATATCACAAATATTCTGGTGTTATATTAAATAACTTATTTCTTGGATTGTTGCAGAGGTTGTCTACTTGTGAGGCAGTCGTTTTTCCACAACAATCCGAAGAATTTTGCTGATGTGGGAGGTGGTGTTCTTGGATGTCGTGGATTTCATTCAAGTTTTAGAACTACACAGGGTGGATTGTCTCTGAATATTGGTATGATAACTTTTTCTGTTTGCCAAGAGTGCGTGAGTGAGCCTGTAATTGTGTTTATTCATTTGTTCTTATTTCCCCAGATGTTTCTACTACCATGATCATACAACCTGGACCTGTGGTAGATTTTTTAATTGCCAATCAGAATGCAAAAGATCCCTTTTCGCTTGATTGGGCTAAGGTGATAACATATGTGCTGTACTATAAAACTTGTTAAATTGTTCTTTCACTTTTCTGCATAGCTTTCTTTATTTTTGCTATCAACAGGCGAAACGCACGTTGAAAAATTTGAGGATCAAGGCAAGTCCATCAAATATGGAATACAAGATAACTGGACTGAGTGAGGAAATGTGTAAAAATCAAATGTATTATTTCATTATCATGTCATTAAGTATCCATTTTGATTAATTTGAATCACTGACTTCCTGTCTAGAGATTAGGATTTTGTATTCTATTATTTAACTGCACATATTCTAGGTTTACGATGAAGCAAAAAAATGGAAGAGATGGTGATGATGGGGAAACAGAAGTTACTGTTTACGATTATTTTGTTAACCATCGGCAGATTGAGTTACGATATTCTGGTGATCTACCATGTATTAACGTAGGGAAGCCTAAGAGACCAACTTACATCCCCATTGAGGTAAATTGAACAATTATTCCAGTATGTGTGCAGTGTTATTAATGTGATTGAATGTGGTGTGCCTTTTTGAGTGATTGTATTGTTTTGCTTGGAAAAGCTTTGCTCTTTGGTGTCATTACAACGATATACCAAATCATTGTCAAATTTTCAAAGAGCTTCATTGGTGGAGAAATCGAGGCAAAAGCCACAGGAGCGGATGAGGGTCTTAACTGATGTAAGCCATCTATCCTAATTATTTTAGTGATATTCATACTAATATCTTTTAAATTTTTTTTCTTTACTTGAATGCAGTCTTTGAAAAGCAGCAACTATGAGTCAGAACCAATGCTTCGATCATGCAGTATTTCAATTAGCAACAACTTTACGCAAGTTGAAGGTCGTGTTCTATCTGCTCCTAGAGTAAGTGTTACAGTTGCATTTTTGGAACATCGTTTTGCATGAATTCATTTTTAGGTTTTATCTTTGATTTGATGGACATTTTAATGATAATCTTTACAGTTAAAGGTTGGTAATGGTGAAGACTTCTTTCCGAGGAATGGGAGATGGAACTTTAATAATAAAGTACAATTTTTGTCCGAGTATTTTTGTTTTATTTTGAGGTAGACTTTAGTCAAATCTTTAACATGCAACCAAATTTTTTTGATATTTAGAAACTAGTTCAGCCGGCCAAGATTGAACGGTGGGCTATAGCAAATTTCTCTGCTCGCTGCGACATCCGAGGGCTTGTAAGAGACCTCACAAAATGTGCTGAAATGAAAGGAATTGTGAGTTCTTGTTTTTTACCAAAAATGTTTTAATTCACCCTCATCTGATAATCGAAATGAGTGCAATTGGCTTTTCCATTTTCAGGGAGTTGAAGCACCTGTCGACGTGTTTGAAGAAAATCCACAGTTTAGACGCGCTCCACCGATGGTTAGAGTGGAGAAGATGTTTGAGGACATACAATCTAAACTTCCCGCGCAGCCCGCATTTCTCTTGTGTTTGTTGCCTGAAAGAAAGAATTGTGATGTTTATGGTCTGTGAACTTTCGTTAATATTACTCAATCTGCATATCATATGTATGTAATATGTGTAGTATATATATTGTAAGTTATACTGATCTCACATAGTTTACATGTCAGAATCTTAATTAATGGAGTTTAATTGATTTTCAAGGTCCATGGAAGCGAAAGAATCTTGCTGAGTATGGTATTCCTACCCAATGCATTGCACCTACTAGGGTCAATGATCAATATCTTACTAATGTTCTTTTGAAAATCAACGCCAAGGTAAGTAATTTACTTTGTTCAATTTTGTTGGATTAGTGGATAAGTGACCAAGGTAGTTTTCTGTTTATATGACTAATAGGACTAGTACGGTAAGTATTTTTTTACATTTCTTTATAATAGGGTGGGCAAAATCGGACTTTGCCCGTAATTTGAATCAAAATCGTCAGTTTTGATATGATTCCGGTCCTTATTCTTGAAAACCGCACAACTAGAACCGGCACCCTAGATAAAAAAACCCAAAATTCTATAAAATCAAACTAGATCCTAACTCAACCAAATGAAGCTTGCTATAAACTCTAAAATTGGCTCCAAACGCAGTCCAAACAATCAGAAACCGATTCGAATACATAAAAAATATTTTTTATATAATTTATTTATTTTTAAATATGTGAACTGGACTGGGAAAATACGTTCTAGTTCTAATTCATTTCGAAACTAGACTGTACTGTTCACATCCCTTCTTTGTATGCTGATGTTGCCATTGTAAATTAAAGACTTATTTGTCTACCTGCAAAATTTCAGCTTGGCGGCTTAAATTCCATGCTAACTGTTGAGCACACCCCTTCAATTCCTCTTGTGTCTAAAGTTCCAACCATAATTGTTGGAATGGATGTGTCCCATGGATCTCCTGGCCAATCTGGTGTACCATCAATTGCTGCAGTAACCATCGTGTTTTTTTCCTTTGCCTTATATTTTTTACGGACAATTACTGTTTTTCGTTGTTTACATTAGACTTCTGCTATAACTTGTTTACTTAGGTCAATCTTTGAGTTGTGTAGGTTGTCAGCTCCAGGCAATGGCCACTTATCTCTCGTTATCGAGCTAGTGTTCGAACCCAGTCTGCTAGGGCTGAAATGATTGATTCGCTTTACAAACGAACAGCTGACTCTCAGGATGATGGGATGTTTAGGTAATATTTACTTTTTTTTTTCGAATTTGTGGGTTAAGGATTGGGAGCAATGGAGTAAGCCTTTTATTTTTTACTTTGTTTTTTTTTATTCTTGGTGTGCTTGTAAACTGACTGATGAATTGCTTTAATGTTCAGGGAGCTTCTAATCGACTTCTATACTAGTTCTGGAAAACGAAAACCAGATCAAATTATAATTTTCAGGTGGTCATTTTGGCATTTGTTTAAAGCACATTTCAAAAAGTGTTTTTGGGAAAATTATATATATTTTTTGGTTGACGAGTCTCTGTTAGTTTCAATTTTGATTCACTTAATTTACTTTTTTAGCATACTTTCTTAACGTACATATTAATGTGTTGAATTATGATTAATTGTTTTAAATAATTAATTATTATGTTTATTGCATTAATCAGAATTCAATACGTGAATAATAAGAAAATATGCAAACTTTTCCTCATGGTGAATCTCTCTAGATTTTTAAATTTGTACAGTCTATTTTCTCCCATTTCAAAATAATTCTTTTATGGAAAAAAATATTTCGATAAGAGAATATGAGTAAGAGTAATAAAAAAAATTCTCCAATTTAAACCAATTTTTTATCCAATTAAAAGCAATAATTTTGCCTAATCATTAGTTTGAAACAATTTTTATTAGACAAGTCTTTTTAGTTCTTTTTTGTATTTAATTATTTCCACGTGAGTTTCACCATGAGACCCACCCATCAATAAACTTTTGTTTGATTTCATGTAATTGTTCTCTTGCTTAGCTTTTGGTATTCTAATAATTCAGGGATGGAGTGAGTGAATCACAATTTAACCAAGTCTTGAACATAGAGCTGGGTCAAATGATCGAGGTAGCTAAAACCCTTTCATTTTTGCCAAAAAAATATTTATATTCTATTCCGCTCAGTAACTTTTAACATGTTAATATTTTCAGGCTTGCAAGTTTCTCGATGAAAACTGGTCTCCAAAATTTGTTGTCATAGTTGCTCAGAAAAACCATCATACAAAATTTTTCCAATCCGGATCGCCCGATAATGTTCCTCCTGGTACAGAACACGGTCACATGATGAAATTGATTGGCAAATTTGGTTGATTTAACTCTTTTCTTTGTCTTTCCTATGATAGGCACTGTGATAGACAACAGAATTTGCCACCCTCGCAACAATGACTTCTATATGTGTGCTCATGCTGGGATGATTGTAAGTTTAGGAGTGGGCGAATCCGGACCTGAACCATTCGTTTTAGTCTGGTTCTATTTCTAATTCTTAAACACTGTGAAATTAGAACTGGGACCTTATGTCAAAATGACCTGAAATCGAATAAAATCTGACAAAAAATCAAGAAACTAAATATAAACTTAAAAACCAGCTCCAATTCAGATCCAAATACCAAAAACTTTAGTTAAATACAATAAAAAATATATTTTATTTTTGTATTTTATTGTTTTTAAATATTGGAAGTAAATTGGAACACATTGGAATTGCCTTTAATTTTATGGTTTTTGTACTAATTCATCCCAAAACCAGACTAGGATGTGCTCACACCTTAAATTTAGTACTAATTTTAATATTTTATGTTTATGATCTATGCCTATCCTTGCTCTGTTTGATGCTCTTTAGGGAACTACACGGCCAACTCATTATCATGTTTTGCACGATGAAGTTGGTTTTTCAGCTGATGACCTTCAGGAACTTGTTCATTCTCTGTCATATGTGTAAGCAAAACATTCAACAGATGAGATATTTTTCATTACATTTCAACTTATTAACATGAGTATCCTTCATATTTACACAAAACATTCAACGGATAAGATTTTCTTCAGTATATTTCAACTCATTAACATGAGCATCCTTCAAAAGAGATTTGTTTTCAGTACAGCTCAACTTATTAACATAAGCATCCTTCAAATTTGTACAAAACATTGAATAGGTGAGATTTTTTTTCATTCTATTTCACTTATCAACATGAGCATCCTTCAAAATTTATACAAATTATTGAACAAATGAGATCTTTTTTAGTATATTTCAACTTATAAACATGAGCATCTTTATAATTTATATGTAATGCAGGTACCAAAGAAGTACAACTGCTGTCTCTGTTGGTAAGTGTTTGTACTTTTATATTAAAAAAAGAGTAATTCTAGTTTTACTTTTTTTTTTAATTTCTTAGAACACATATTCACGAGTCTTGATTGGTAAGATAAATAATTGTATCAATTATTGCTTGTTTTTCTCCCTCGTTAAAAAAAAGAAGAATAATGTTAGTTTTACTTTGTTATTGTATCTTCTTTTACATGCTCATAGGTTAATTACTGATTGGTATGATAAATGTCTTAAATAATTATTTATGTTGTTAATTGAACTTTGTTTGAATTAGATCACTTTTGCTTGAATCTCTGTATAAATAACATATATGATTTTTGTTTTGGATGTTCAGTGGCTCCAATTTGCTACGCCCATTTGGCAGCGTCGCAAATGGGGCAGTTCATGAAGTTGGAGGAAGTGTCGGAGGCCTCGTCCAGCCAGGGTGGGGTGACATCGTCCGGGCCGGTTGCTGTCCCACAATTGCCACGTCTGCGGGAGAAAGTTTGCAACTCCATGTTTTTCTGTTGATCCTTCATGACCATGTTGTAGGTTTTTTGTGAAAATAGTGCAGGCTTTGGCCACTCCTTTTGTCTACTAGTTGAGATTGGTCTGAACAATTATTTAGTTGTCTGTGAAAAACTAATAGATTAAATGGCAATTTGCCTTGTGAATTATGCAGCTATTTGCCACTTATGCTTATAAATTGAAGCTATTATAATGTTTCTTCGTATATTTTAAATAACCTACCAGGGAAAATGAAACTTTTACTTAAATAATCAGTTTGGTTGGATTTGGGTGTTGTAATCAGTTTTTTTTTTTAAAAAAAACCCAACCGAACCGCAACCAGAACCTCCTAAAATTCAAAATTCAACCGACCTGGTCCTAGTTAAGGTTGGCCTTGGTCCTCTGGTTTGATTTTTGGAAAAAATAAGAAATTCTGTCTCGGTGGCATAGCAGTCAAGCAAAACTTGTATTTGAGCCACGATCTTGNTGGTTGGATTTGGGTGTTGTAATTGGGTTTTTTTTAAAAAAAAACCCAACCGAACCGCAACCAGAACCTCATAAAATTCAAAATTCAACCGACCTGGACCTAGTTAAGGTTGGCCTTGGTCCTCTGGTTTGATTTTTGGAAAAAATAAGAAATTCTGTCTCGGTGGCATAGCCGTCAAGCAAAACTTGTATTTGTTTCTTCGACAGTTCTTGAGCCACGATCTTGGGCTCTGGCTACTCTCTAAGATTGGCATGATCCAGAATGTAGTGGGCCGATCTCGGTTCTGGTCGGCATCGTCGAGTTCACACTGTTCTGCAGATTTAACTCTTTCGGCGTCTATAAATGCGAAAAACCTCTTATTTTTTCATCAGTTTCGTAGTTGTTCGCCTCCTTGTGCTGCAGGCTCTCTCCGTGGTAAGCCTGATCGATGATGGATTTTTATTCTTCTTCCAAAAATTGTATTTTGTTATTCTGAGCTCTTAGATTAGAACAATATTTTCGGATCTAGTCACGGGGTCTGGTTATTTTCTAGATCTGATTAATTTCTGATTGGTTTGTTCACTCGGGAATTCTTGCCCTAAAATTGATCAGCTATAAGCCTGGAATTCATAGGATCTATTCCTGCTTTTGTTGTATAATCTGATCATACAATTGGATTAACACGATTGACTAGTATTTAGATCGTCGATCCAAATTTTACGAGTTCGAAAAGGTGTCGATCGATCTATCTTGTCTCTTTCAGTTAATGGGATTTATGATTATTTGAAACAGGCCCCCGTGAATTGGACCATTTCATTTTTGAACAACGATGCAAAATATCTTTTACAAATTACTCAAATCCATGTTCTCTCTTTTTTTCTGAGATCAATAACGTTTCAGTCTAACGTCGAAGACTTCGGAGGAAACCCGCTTCTTATTGTTATTTAAAGTATTTATTTTCTGATTGCATGCAATTGATTATGTAAATTTCTGCTTTAAGCCTTTTGTTCTTAGTTACTGACATGAAAAACATTGGCAATGGATGAAAACAGATTTTCCGATTTGAAAATGGGTGGAGGATTTAGAGTTCTTCATCTGGTCAGGCCATTCCTCTCATTCTTGCCCGAAGTTCAGAGTGCTGACAGAAAGATTCCCTTCAGAGAGAAAGTCATTTACACTGTCATCTCTCTTTTCATATTCCTGGTGTGTAGCCAACTTCCTCTATATGGAATCCACTCGACAACAGGCGCCGATCCCTTTTATTGGATGCGTGTGATTCTTGCTTCGAATCGTGGGACTGTGATGGAACTTGGTATCACCCCCATTGTTACATCTGGATTAGTGATGCAACTCTTAGCTGGGTCCAAGATTATTGAAGTGGACAATAGTGTCCGAGAAGATCGTGCACTTCTGTGAGTATCATGAGTTTTGTAATTTTCTTTTTGATAAAGTTAAGTTTTGGAACAATTATTTGTTTTCTTGATTCTTGGTCCAACTATTGATTATTCGGTTGGTCTTGGTCATGTTCAGGTAGTTGTGATCTTAAAATATTAAAATCAAAATATATCAGTTCAATACTATTTTTTCCAAGAACCAGAAGAGACCATGTTCTCCAATAGTCAAAGTTGAAAACTAATGACATGGTAGATGATTTTGATAAATATGCATTTTAAAATTTTCTCATATTTTAGTTAGTAGTTATTATAATCTTGTGATTATTTTAATATAGTTTTTAATTTGGTATGTCTTATATTAATTGTTTTGTATTTTGTATGATTTATATATTATTGATTTAATTAATTTGAAGTTGTTTTATTGTAAAAAACCAAGACCGAAATGAAACAAGACCGGACCGGACCGACACCAAATTTCTGGTCAAGTCTTGGTAATGTTCGGTTGTGGTTCCCGTCTTGAAATTTTAAAACCAAAATATATTGTTTCAGTTATATTTTCTCCAAAAACTGGATTTGATTAGACCATGTCTACCCCTACTACTGATGATATCATCGTTTCATTCATCATGAAGAGAATAGTTTCCCATTTTTTCATCATTAAACTTATGTTTTGCTGCGATTGACATTCTATATATTGACAGAGACAATGATTATGTTTAATGATTAAACTCAATTGCATTTGAGCATTATGTAGCTCTTTTTCTTTCTTTCAGTTCTTTTCCATTTTTGTTCATGATAAAAAATACTTACAGTTTTTTCGTCGCAAACTTAGTAATGGTGCACAGAAACTGCTTGGAATTCTGATAGCTATCGGGGAAGCTGTGGCTTATGTTCTGTCTGGAATGTATGGAAGTGTTGGTCAACTTGGTGTTGGTAATGCCATTCTGATTATCATACAACTATGCTTTGCTGGGATTATTGTGATATGCTTAGATGAACTCCTCCAGAAAGGATATGGTCTGGGTTCTGGAATTTCCCTATTCATAGCCACTAATATCTGGTATGATCGAATTCTATCATTTCTTTTCTGATATCAACTAGGGGTTGGCACAGACCTGTCCTGACTCCTTTTTCTGGGTTCGTTTCTTATTTATGAGGCCCAAAAACCAACCCTAATCCGCATCCTCTAATTTCTAACCGACCTAAAAGTTTTGAGTAGGGTCAAGTCGGTTTTTTGTTTTTATAAAAAAATTTAAAACTAGAAAAAATCATTTTTTCCTTAAAAATTCATTTAATTAAAAAATTCATTAAAAATAATTTTTATATTAAATATTTTTTGGGATTGCGGTTCGGTTTTTGGGTTCACCGAAAAACCCAAAAACCAAACCAGGGAAAATTGACCAATCCGGAAGCCGAAAAATTCAGAAAAGCAGCCATTAAAACCCACAAAACTGAATGGATTGGATCGGTTGTGCCCAACCCTAATATCAACTGGTATTTTATGCTATTTTTTGGGTTTTTTTGTGCAGTGAAAACATTATTTGGAAAGCATTTAGCCCCACGACCATCAATAGTGGCAGGGGAGCTGAATTCGAAGGTGCCGTGATCGCGTTGTTCCATCTACTGATAACGAGAACTGATAAAGTTCGAGCTTTACGAGAAGCATTCTACCGACAGAACCTTCCAAACGTTACAAATTTACTTGCTACGGTCTTGATCTTCCTCATCGTTATCTACTTCCAAGGTTTTCGTGTAGTTTTGCCTGTGAGGTCGAAGAACGCTCGAGGCCAACAAGGCTCATACCCGATAAAGCTGTTCTACACCTCGAACATGCCGATTATTCTTCAATCTGCTCTTGTTTCTAACCTTTATTTCATCTCTCAGGTACTCATTGTTATGAACTAGTACATTCTAGTCTAAATCTAATTTTTTAGCTCATAAAACAATCTATTTTTCGATGCAGTTGCTTTACAGACGGTACAGCGGAAACTTTCTCGTGAATTTATTGGGTAAATGGAAGGAGTCGGAATATTCCGGTGGCCAATTTATTCCCGTGGGTGGCCTAGCGTATTACGTCACTGCACCTGCAAGGTGAACATCAAATTCATTCTTTTCATTTTTGAACCTTAGCCTTGGTCTAAAAAAAATGATCATATCTAGTAGGTCAATTCCTAAAAAATGGATCTGAATGTGAACAAATCGGATAATCGATCCGAATAAAAAATTTACCCTTGGAATCAAATTCGATTTCATAAATTCAAACTTACGATTTACTAACTCAACCTAATCNAAGGCTCATACCCGATAAAGCTGTTCTATACCTCAAACATGCCGATTATTCTTCAATCTGCTCTTGTTTCTAACCTTTATTTCATCTCTCAGGTACTCATTGTTATGAACTAGTACATTCTAGTCTAAATCTAAATTTTTAGCTCATAAAACAATCTATTTTTCGATGCAGTTGCTTTACAGACGGTACAGCGGAAACTTTCTCGTGAATTTATTGGGTAAATGGAAGGAGTCGGAATATTCCGGTGGCCAATTTATTCCAGTGGGCGGCCTAGCGTATTACGTCACTGCACCTGCAAGGTGAACATCAAATTCATTCGTTTCATTTTTGAACCTTAGCCTTGGTCTAAAAAAATTGATCATGTCTAGTAGGTCAATTCCTAAAAAATGGATCTGAATGTGAACAAATCGGATAATCGATCCAAATAAAAAATTTACCCTTGGCATCAAATTCGATTTCATAAATTCAAACTCACGAGTTACTAACTCAACTTAATCAAATATTTCACACAAATTTTGGGTTGTCGGTTAACTGACCTAATCTAGCCAGTCAAGTTATAAAAATCAAAGTCAAACTCAATTTGATCTGATAACTGATCTCAAATTTACCTAAAATTTGGCTCAGTTTCGGTTAAGGTTTACATCGATATGTTTTTTAAATTAAAATTTGATCCAATCTTACTCAAATGGTCGGTTTGTGACGGTTTAACAGATCGATTCGATCTGATTGCTACTTCTACTTGTAAATGTTTTATCCTCACTCATTAATCGTTTTGCAGCTTGGCTGACATGGCAGCCAATCCATTCCATGCGCTATTCTATCTGGTCTTCATGCTAACTGCATGTGCTCTTTTCTCAAAAACTTGGATTGAAGTTTCGGGTTCGTCAGCCAAAGATGTGGCTAAGCAACTCAAGGTATTCAATTATTGATTTTATCGGGCTTCATATTAAAATCTACCATTATTGATACTAATTATAAGACAAAATAGAATTTCTACAATAAGTGCAAACCCTTCTGATAGAATTTGAGAATACAAATTTCTGTTATACTCTAAAAATGATTTTGGTTATAATAATTAGTTGAAATAATGTGTATGGTGATAATATATGTCAAACTTGTAATTTTTTTAAAACGCAGGAGCAACAAATGGTGATGCCAGGACACCGAGATTCGAACCTACAGAAAGAGTTGAACCGGTACATTCCTACAGCTGCCGCGTTTGGCGGAATATGCATCGGTGCGTTGACGGTTTTAGCGGATTTCATGGGAGCAATCGGGTCGGGAACGGGAATTCTCTTGGCAGTGACCATCATTTACCAGTACTTCGAAACGTTCGAGAAGGAGAAAGCTAGTGAGCTTGGCTTTTTCGGGTTTTAAGGTTGTTTTAGGGGGAAAAAATTAGGAGATGATGAGTTAGTTTGTACTTGAGTAGGAAGAATTGTTTTCTTTTTTGTCTAACCTCCATGCATGGAGTTGAAAGAGAACGACTTCTTTAGCAAACTCCAAATCTTTAATTAGTTTGAGTTTCATTTTTTGGTCTTCTACTGCCATTTTAGCTTCTTCTTCTTCCGAGCTTTTTTCTTCACATAGATTTCTTCATGTGTTCTTAAATGGAAAGAAAGGCTGTAGATAGTCGGGTATAAGAAGCGACTCGAACCAGCAGGTTTACTTTTAGCATGTCGTCCGGTTTTAGCCGAGTCAGTCTCGGTTCTATAATTTCTCGTAATGTCATTCAATATTCTCGGTATAATATTGTTCGTTTTAAGTCATGGTCTTCACGATTTTTGCTGGGTTTATGACATAAGACACCTTATACCGGATATTGAGAGAAATAACATAAATTTTACTCTCCATAACGACGTAAGATTTCACGCTCATATTTGTTTGAGTCTTGTTCGCTGAATCAATAACATATTGAGACATCTTTCACCTTCTAGAGAAAATCATCACAATTAACCTGCTTCAAAGAATGGTCGACTTCTCATAGGCACACTTCCAGTTGAAAAGAAAGTCGAGGTAATATTTTAGATATTAAAGTTATTAATTTATTTATTAAAAAGAAAGAAAATTTTACGATTGTGTAATTAATAATATTGCTAAAGTTATTTTTTCTACTTACTTTTCATGCATGTTAAGTTAAAATATTAATTGATTTATTTAAAATATAATTATTACATTATATATAAATAAATATTATTAATATTTATTGTATAAATTATAATCGGATATGTAAAGCGATAATAATGCAATTAAAAAAGTAATTTAATCATTACTTATGGAATAATAGATACTTTAAAAAAATTACATTAGTGATAATTGATAAATATTGATTATATTTTTTTTATTAATGTAATTATTGATTTGCTTGTAATTATTAATTTGTGATCATTTCCACGCTTTCAGATGGGGCAAAAAAACAATTACTAGAAGTATTTGCCTCTGTGATTATTCATAATAAGTACGAGGGCATCAGTGCAATTATGTTTCACTGGCTCTCGCTTTCTGTTGCTTCTCTCTTCACTTCTTCGCCCTTGCTCTCACTCACTCACTCTCTCTCTCTCTCTGTGCATCTCAAATCTGATAGGAGACGAGAAGAAGCCTAAGTCTGCTGGCGCGTGGCCTGCAGTTAAGCCCTTTGTCAATGGCGGAGCATCTGGTATGCTGGCTACCTGCGTGATTCAGCCCATCGATATGATCAAGGTCTGCTTATTCAAACCGATGAATCTTCTTTGCTTGTTCATATTTTTAACTGATTACTTTTTAGATCAATATTAAGTATACTGTAGAGTATGTTTAGGTTGACGAGTTTCAGATCTGACAGTTTTCGATATTTTAGTGGATGCTTTTGTTTGTTTGGAGCTCTCAATGGTGATATGGAACTTACTTCCCTATGGTTTCTCCTCCTATTTTTTTTCTTTTTGGTCGTTTATTGGTAAGGATTCAACTTGGTCAAGGATCGGCTGCCTTGGTTACCAGAAACATGCTTAAGGAAGAGGGCGTTGGCGCTTTTTATAAGGTTTGTTTCTGCTCCATGGTTAACTTCTTTAATATTCTTTTTCAATTGAGTTTGATTGATTGAAAGATATTCATTCTTCGTTGAATGTTTATTGTCCTGGATTTCGATAACTGTTTTTCTGAACATTGGGTTAACAATTACGACCATTCGTTCATTTGAATTATTGCTGCAAAAAAAATTTCTGCCATTGTTTAGATGGACCTGAAAATGTTTTTCTTTGCATATGAGGAGTTAAGAGGGTATTGTTATATTCAAACTTAAAGTCCTTTTTGAAGCTCTGTTAGATTCGATTAAGAGATGGAATTTGTGCGATGGTGACACTTTTATATTTATATTTTAGCACCATCTCGGGATTTATCTACTTTCACTTTGTGGTTTTCTTTATTCCCTTTCTATTATGTTTGTCTTTTCTAATTAAATTACATCTATTTAAGTTTCTATCATGATTTTTAGTTTCCCTAATTATACTATTTTGAGCAGGGCCTTTCTGCTGGGTTGCTCAGACAAGCTACATATACCACCGCGAGACTTGGATCGTTTAAGTAAGTGTTTCACATTCTTACTAAATCCAAGGATTTTTGTTCTAGCGATGAACAATCTTCTCCGATGTAACCGTATTCATGTTTTGTTGTCTTTAGACTATCAATGATGTTTTCTAGTAAAGTTGTATGAAGGGTTGAAGGAGTAGTGCATTTTTTGTGGAATTGGTTGTTATGAAATTTTCACCAGCCTTAATGTCTTGATGACACCTTGTCACGGTGTTTTTATGCGTGATCAATTCTCTACTTTTGTTTTGACTTCTAAAACTTCTTGACATTCGATTTTGACTTCTAAATCTCTTGACATTCGATTTTGACCTCTAAATCTCTTGACATTCTGTATGATTTCTTACTTTTTCTCCACTAGGATGTTAACAAACAAAGCAATTGAAGCCAATGATGGAAAGCCCCTTCCCCTATATCAGAAAGCATTGTGCGGGCTTACCGCTGGTGCAATTGGAGCATGTGTTGGCAGTCCAGCAGATTTAGCACTTATTCGAATGCAAGCGGATAATACATTGCCAGCTGCCCAACGGCGAAATTACAAAAATGCCTTCCATGCACTGTATCGTATTGTCGCAGATGAGGGAGTTTTGGCTCTTTGGAAGGGAGCAGGGCCTACTGTAGTAAGAGCAATGGCATTGAATATGGGAATGCTGGCTTCTTATGACCAAAGCGTTGAATTTTTCAAGGATAATGCTGGTTTTGGGGAAGGTGCAACAGTAGTAGGTAAATGTTTATTTTATAATATTAGTTACATTACATTGGGGTAGTCTATATATTTAAATTAGAGTTGATTTTCTATAAATAGTTAAGTATATAATTATCATCTTTAAATATATAAATAAAATGAATTCTTCTCCTGGAGAGTGTCTTTTCTGTGCAACTCCGTGGTTGCTGGATAATGGTGTCCTGTTTACGTTTATTTCTACCGCACTAAAATGAGCATGCTTTGTGCCCATCGGGAAGTTTGTTTGGTACCACTAAATTTCTATGACAAGATGCATGCTTGTGGTTGCAATTCGACTGCATTTCAATCCCGACTATTATAAATAGAGGATATTTTTATGTCAAACGATGCCTTTCTTGCACAGTTGTTGCATAACTTGACATATATTTTAAAATTTGGGTTATGCATGTGTTTAGAGAGTAATATGACTATTTTATTTTTGTTTCTTCCCTAGGGGCAAGTGCTGTTTCAGGGCTTTTCGCTGCAGCTTGTAGCTTACCGTTTGATTACGTCAAAACCCAAATTCAGAAAATGCAACCAGATGCAGAAGGGAAGTTCCCTTACACTGGCTCTTTGGATTGTGCCATGAAAACCCTCAAGGCTGGTGGGCCATTTAAGTTCTACACAGGCTTTCCTGTTTACTGNCTCACTGTTGTCTCCAATCTCTCTGTTCCAACTATCCGGGTTGTGCTATCAGATTAATCGATTCAAAACAAAAAAGGAAATGGCTAATATTTTGCAAGAGCCAAGAACAGCTTTGAATCTCGAAAATAAAGAAAAACAATTATTTCATTTGGGAAAAAAACTAGGATTAAACAGAAATATATCTACGTAGGGTTCATCAAAGATCCAGAACAGTGACAAAAATAAAGTGTACACATGGCACAACAACGAGTTGAAAAAACATGTACCAGGACCTGCTCAAGAACACTGCAGCGTTAGCTCTCACCAACCATTATCTCCTCAAATGGCAGCTGATATCTACAAACTGGACAAGAACTATGAAGCTCCAACCATGGCAGAATACATCCACAGTGAAATCTATGCTTACATGGCAACTCCTTTGCTTCCGTACCCGTCTCGAAATCATCCAAACACACGCTACACTGCAATTTTTCTTTGATTATGACCGTCGGTAGTGCTTCCACCGCATCTTTTTTAGCAGGTGGAGTTCCGTATCGGTTCAGATCATTCTCGGCCAAATGTTGCAGTAACAAATCCCAACCAGGGTCAGTGAAATAATCACCAAGAGATCCAATATTCTCGTGAACATTAACGGTTTCGTTAAAACGGTTGATTAGCAAGGCAGGCTCTCGTTCTCTGTTCATGTCTTCATCTACGTTCTCCGATCGAGAAGCCGTTCCTCCCCGAAAGCCGTGAAGCGTTTGAAGAAGAGTAGCTGAATCTCGGTCTAATTCAATTGTCTCGGCTGCATTGCGTTCTTCGAGACGGCCACTCGTGTTGCCATCTACGTCTTGCCGAAGTTGGTGGTGTCGACGCGCATTACTCATCATGCCAAGAAGGATAGGGGCCCACAAGGAGAGAGCTCGGTTGGATCCGAAATTGGATTCATGACGGTAATTGATGTCTTCGGTGCTGCCAATGGTTATTTCTTGGAGAAAGCCCGTTTGGCAAAGGGGGCATTTAATCCCATCTTCTAGGACTGGATTGACAATGTGTGAACATCTATGGCACCAGTACCTCGCAGCCATTATTTCAGCCAAAGAAATCCTGGTTAAAAATTGAATCCAAAACGATCAAATTCAAACAATTTGGAAGATCATTATAGGTTCATAGCTCAGCAAATTTTTTAGATCTAAAAGATAAAAATAGCTTTTTCAAAATTACATTTTATTTTTCAGAAAAAGTAATAAGATCCAAGGAGCTTTCTACTTCCTGAAAAGGGGGATTGGCTAATAAAAAACCTTATCCACCCCAAATCTAAGGCAGTTATTTTAGCGGGACGCAGAGCTGTTCAATTCAATCCAAAGAACTATTTCAAGAAGATCAAAGCATTGCCGGACTAAATGATGAACAAATAACGAAAAATAGTAAAGCTTTTGAACGACTTGTTTTCAGAAATTAGATGGAAAGAGCCGAAAAGCACATCACGAGAAAGTGAAGAAGAAAGAAGAGAGAAAAAAACTTACAACCACGGCTGGGGCCAAGGTTACAACAATCAAAACGAAACTCCAACCACTATAGCATCGAAAATCAAGGACAAAAATCAGGGTTGAGATCAAAAAAGAAAAAAAAATGACACGGATTCAACGAGCGAACTTCCCAAAAAAGAGAAAAAACTGAGATTGGACGTCCAAGAAACCAAAAAAAGGGGGATCGAATGGGAATAATCTTCACACTCTTAAATCAAGCCCATAAGTTCCAAACTCCAACCAAAACACAAAACCGGACAAGAATCTAATCCCGACATAAGTCTTAAACTAAGCAATCAAAACTCACAACAACAAAGCACAAACATTAAACCTAAAAGCGGAGGATTCCGATTAAAACCCTGCAAAAGGCAAAAAGAACATACCAGATCGATCGAGAGAGGGGTCGGAGCTAGGCGAAGCAGACGACGCAAACGGGGAAATCAAGTAGACTCAGATGAGGCAATCCACTGAATAAAAATGAAGAAATAGGTGAACGAGTGGAAGCATGGCTTGATTGACCCGTCAAAGATTCTCTGAAGCATCCATTTTCGTAATCAAATCCGGAAGCGTCATTATCCATCCCAGGATCTTCCACCCTTTTCATGAACAAATCCGGATGTGGCCTGCGGGGCGACGACGGTCTTTTTTTATTTATTTTGTGAATTTCATGGCGGCTGAGACGACGTAGCCATCGCTACCATGTAAAAGCTTAGTAATCTTTTATTATTATTATTATTATCATAAATATTCTATTTCTGGTCAATATTAATTAATTTAATTAAAATAAAATTAATAGAGACTCATGTTATCCATGTTTATATTTATAAAATTAACTCTCTTATTTTTTTATTATAAATACTGATGGGTAAAATCCTGATTTGTTTAACTAAATTACAATTACATATTATAATATAAATTATTTATTACATTTATTCTATGAACACGTAAGTGTCTAATAAAACATTAAACCTAGACTTTCCTTTACCGTCTGGATAGACCTTCGTGAACTTTGGAGGTAAAACCAATGGGGATTGCCTCAAAGATCTCAAAGATACTCGATTAGTGAGAAACAAACACAAAATCGTCTTCCAACCGACAAAGAAATTGACAAATAAGAATCAAGAACATGACATCCAGTGATGAGTTTCTTGGATATTAGTGTCTATAACAAATACAAAATTGAACGTGCTCCGACTATTGACAAGAAAAATGTGAACACTCAACAATTCCAACATGTAAAAAGAAAATAAACATGGGGTCTGTAGAACCGAGCAACCCGAAAACCAAGTCGATAAACCAACAAAAATTTGTTTTTGGTTTGGTTCCGGCTATAGAGATTTGGTTTTGGGTGGTTCTAACCGAAAAACGATCAATTCAAGAAGGCTTAAAAAACCGACCTGAATCGAACCTTTTCCAGACACAGAGGGCAGCTTATTTAGTTGCCAAAAAAAGATGAACATATTTGAATAATAAGATCTGTGCGAACCTAACTGCTCTACACATTACGGCTGCATTGAATAATGAGAATAAGAACCCTGAATCATTAATAGCATCTACACTTGAAAACAAAAACCAACAAAATACAAGACTCTGAAATTTACTCACCGCATTGGTATCATGAATATCATAGCACCTGCACACAACAAAAAACATATGAAACCAACAGAAAATTAATTGGTCTCTATGCTCTGCCGAAAATCGAAAGGCTATTATGAAGATCAAGGCAACTAAATATGATCGTGTTTCTGAAACGCATGAGAAAAAAAGAGAAAGATGATCCATGCATGTTTTCATAGAGAAAAAAATGAACTATACTTTGCCATCCGCTTCCAAAAACACAAGTCAATTTGGTGCAGTAGTGTATGGAGTAAAATATGTGAACAAATGGACTTTCATTTCGCAGAATCTAAATTCAAATGAAATTTGTTTTAGAAAACTAACACAAAGTACATATTTGATATCACACACTGAACAAAATGAAATTAGTTGCGTAGTTGCTCAGTACCATTGATCAGACAATTTCATGTAGTTCCTTCAACCTAGTGAACGACTGCATCAATAATCTTTATGGTGTCATCAAAAACACAACATGTTTGGAAACAATCTCAAATTAAATATACTCACGTCTGTTTAAAAAGATCATGCTTCTGAGCTGTGATTTTTTGTAGAAGTCGAGAAATTTTCACCAATACCCAAATTGGGGACCTGTAACAACATTAAAATATTGATATTATTATGAATACAATCATTGATAGATTTCTGTTCAAGGATACCATGATAATAAAAGGTGAAAAATCACAACTAGACATGAAAAAACAGCTAGCTAGGTTGGGGATGTAATACCAAATAAGCAGATCGATTCAGTAAGTAAATAGTCAGTGATAGATCCACAGACAAAGATCAAATAATACAATGAGACGTGAAATTACAATTATACCTGCCAAACAAGTTCAAGATGAAATTAAAATAATTTCATATTGTACACTGAATACCTATTAAAATGAAAGAATTTTCACGCTATTGCTTTATAAAAATATAATGTGAACATCAACAGAAAGTAAAATGAAATATGACTAATATATTTACAGTTAGGGAGGTAGCCCTCTTCTCGTCACTAATTTTTTGAAGATATCAACAAAAAGTATCAAAGCTCATGTAGAATCTAAATTATTTTAACGTTGATTGGATAACTTGCTTTTAGGCAGACGGAAATGCCCTTGACTACTTACATTAGCTACTAGAATGCTTTGTGACTCTATGCAATATATCTATTAGCCACCAAATATAACCACACCTCAGATGTACTTGACTTCAGGAAAATGAATTGTCTCGCTACAGTAGGAAATAAAGATATACCACACCTCAGATGGACTTCCATCAGCTTGGCCATCTTCGAATAGAGATGAGAAATAAGCTGGATTATAGATAGAACCCCCAATCATGTCATCAGAACCTGAGGATTGTCTAACAACAGCTGGAGCTCGAGGACTCAGAAAACTATTTCTCAAATCAAAATCTGCCTCTCCAGGAACTGTAGTTTCAACATTGACAACTCCCAACCGGTAAATATGAATCCAAAACAGAGAAGATAGTAACCTAAATGAACACCCAATAATTTGCATCACCAGTGTGAGCCTCACAGAAAAGATTATGTATCGTCCATAGTAGTTTGAAGAAAGGTTCCTGAACATAGAAGAAAAGAGACAAAAAAAATTTGCTGTCATTCCAGATTGAAAATGCAGCAGAAAACATGGCACAGAAAGCATCGTCTAAGAAAAAGGGGATGGTGAACGAGCATTAAAAAAATATGTTACTGCTCTGCAAAACTCAGCAAAATTATCTTTATTTAAAATGTAGCCAAAATAACTAGATAGTAGCAGGGATTCACGAGTTTTCACTTTTAACTTTCAAGAAACTAACTGCTCAAGCAAATGATCTCTGTCTAAAAATACCATGAAAACTCACCCACTAAGTAACTCCTAATAAAAGTTATTGATCAAGGACGAATGCCCATTTAGAAGTGGCATTTCCTTTTTCAGCAAGATAATACAACATTTTCCAAACTAAATATCAAAGATGATGTGCAGAATCAAGTTAGAGGAATAGTTCCAAATAAATGAATAATAAAGATTAGGGCATGAGAATAAACTGTACGTTTCACTCCCATAGCAAGAAACAATTCGACAAAATAGCAAAAATATAGAGATAATAATTCGGCAGATGTTTTCAATGAAGCAACATTAAGATCAATTATTAAAGTACTGAGCAGCGTTGCAAGGAAGAAATATTATGATTCAAACAGAAAGGCAACTCGACGACTACTGTTCAAGCAAGTATTGTAAAATTACAGCTAGCAAATGGAACAACTTAAAGGTTGACATCAACATATACGTACTTGTGAGAGGGAGAGGGAGACCTACCAAATGTCATAACTAAATAGAATGAACCACGATATGTCGAGCAAGATCGCACAAATAAGAAGAACAGCATAAGTGCGCCCCAATCGCTGACTGCTGCTTTCAATGGCCACCAAAGCGAACAACGCGATCGCCAAGTTTATCAGCAAAATCCCGTTGAACAATGCCCCCAGCGAACCAATTAATGCGCAACCAATCTTTTGAAAATCAAAACAAGAGACGACAGAAAAGAACCTTGAGAAATCAATCAATCAAAGCATATACAACTGAACGAGAAAGAAACGTGAAATTGAACAAACACAGCACGAGAAAAGGCAGAAAAAAGCGACGATTCACCTGAACGTAAATTAATACAGCAGCAAGCCGCTGAAGCCTATCGTGATCCCGAGTCCATGTACGTATTCGATCTCTCAGTGAACCACAAAGCATCATCTATAATTCATGTAGAGCGAGCCACCGCGCACGGCCGCCGTCCGCCGTTCTCGTCGGCGAGCTCTGCGGAACCAAAAAACAAAACCTAAAGAGACAGGGAAGAAACAACGAAGATTGATTCCTCGAAACAGGGGGAATGCGAACTGGACTCCATGGAGGAAATAGCGACCTCAGTCTACACAAATCTATTTGTTCCTATTTTCAAAAAGCTACTTCGTGAGTCGTGACCTGTAACTGCGTATGATTTTCTATTTTTGGAAAAAATCAGAATAATTGTTTTAAGACTAATATTGTATTTATTTTTTTATTTTCAAATATATATTATATTTATTTTTTAAATTTATTATTTTCAAAATCAAAATAATTTATTATTTTCAAATACCAAATCTACGGACCCGTACATGAGATTTTTACCGCATCGATTAAAATAGTTACACTCAAAGTATCTTAACTTAATTTGACCTTATCTCCGGGTCCGATTTGATATTTACCCTTTGAAAAAAATCAACATTATTTCCATTAGTTAAAAAATACAATTAACCGAAATTAATCGGACCGAAACATGAACCATCTGGAAATGGCATCAAATTGAATTGAACCGGTGTTTCAGATATAGTTCACCCAAAACTACCCTCCACCCTCCAAAATTCGGCGCAAAAAAATTGTCGTCGTCTCTCTCAGTTCCTCTACTCCTCTGCCGCTCTTCTGAATCCTCCATCAATCCCAATTCCAATCTGTCGCCAAAATACTCTAACAGTTCAAGCTCGGGATTCAGTGAAGATCTTATTTTGGCACTACGACCTCGCTTTGGAGACTGACCTAAGGTAAATGACCTCTTGTTGATTTAATCAATCTTTGGCTGTTCTCCTACAAGATATTGGTTTTTTATTGCTATTCCAGGAGTCTCAGAAGGAAAATATAGGAATAAAGTGAGAGAGGGTCCTTTTTGAGACGTTTTTCTTCTTGTGTTGTTTATGAGTACTGTTTTAATACGGCTAATAACATATGGATATTAATTTTATATAAGTATGTTCAACATTGCTTGATGCTGTGAATATTAATGATCAACGGATATCAATCACTTGGCCCATTTTTTCTTAATTTGTTATCTATTTTATTTCACTTATTTAAGATCAAATGAGTAGTGTCGGAAAAATTTTGCTGCAACTAGAAAATTTGATTAAATGATCTATTAATTCATCCCTTATTCGTTACATGATTACTAAGAGGAACTATTTAGGAATTCCTAGCTCTGGAGACTTGTTTTGGCTAGCTCTTTTCTACATTAATCATTAATTCTCCTACAATTTTTTTGGTCAGCCTGACACCCTATTTACTGTGCAGTGGGTCGTTTTCTACAATGGCTTGGTGTGCAATTGAGTCTGATCCAGGTATGGTCTTGTTAGATTCCTTCATTGGTATCTTGCATATGTACGAGAAACAACCATTATAATAGATTGGTCTGCATTGGCAAATCTTTCCTCTCCCAAGCAACTATTATTGTTGTCTAAGTAAACTCTTCCAATCATTTCTTGAAGCTCGAACTACCTTGCTTGTAGCCTTATAAAGTCCCTTCTGGCACTCGAATCTGATTTACTCCACCAGCTCTTATTTTTTGTAACCATTGTTAGGTATTGATCCTCTTGTCTTACTCAAATTCAAAATTAATCAGTAAATAACTGTTCACGTTAATAGTATAATTGTCTTCACTTTCAGTTTATATATCTGCACAATGAGAAGAATTGGTTCATCGTTGGCATTAACTTATCTAAAATTTTAAAAAAATCAGCTGCCATTTTCTGCATTAAAAATTTGATTTAGTCTGTTGAACTAGTTTTTATCATTGTTTCCCTTTTACATTCATATGCGGAGAGGTTGTAGTAAAAGATGATGAGCTATCTTTGATGAAAAAAACATGGAGTTGGGATTGTAATCGACTTAATTTTTGGTTTGACAGATGACATGGAGAGATCGATATAATGTTTAACTATTGATCTGGATCTCTGAAAATTGCACAATGAAGGAATGCTAAAAAAATATAGTTTCAGGATACTTGTGTGGGAATTGATATGTTAATTTACATATCTAGCTTAATTGTCTATTTCATGAAGATATCTTATATATCTGAAAAAAATTTATTGCAATCAGCTTGCCGTACAGTGAATTGGTTTCATGGTTTGAAAATCGTAAGCCTTTCAAATCAGTGATGGTCATATTACAATTCCAATGAGTAATGCGACAACAATTTTGTTGTAGGCCGAATATTTACTTAAACTGGGAAATTGAATGAAATCTTTTTGTTGCTTGTCATAAACTTTCTTATTAGTAATGAAAATGAAACTTCTACGTTGTTTGACGTATTCTTATGATAATGTTGCTTTGTTTTTCAGGTGTCTTTACTGAACTCATGCAACAGATGCAAGTGAAAGGAGTACAAGTATGTTTAATGAAATATATCTCATGTGCTTGCTTTTTCATTGATCTAGGTTGAGTTCCTACGTGGATTTGAAGCTTGTTAACAATACTGTATTTTGAGCAAAGATAGTATTGTGGCCAACAATTTTGTAGCAGTTTTTATATTTTTGAATCAATATATAAAATTATTTAGTTTTATGGCTGGTATAATTTGAAAAATATGATAAGTTGACCTCTACCTTTAAATAACAAACCACTGTTTTCCTTAGCAGAGTATAATTGTGGCTACTTGCTCTATAAAAATAAAGATGGTCCAATATACTATTAATTCTGAAGTCAACCCATACTAATAAGGGTGCACAATCCTCCATTGTTTGAAAGTGATATTTGTGTTGTATACAAGTTGTGTTTCTTATTAGACCTGCTACAAAACGTTTTGAGTTATAAACTCGAAAACAGATCTATGAGGGCTCTAACTTTAAGCAAATAATATTAGACTAGAAGCACCATGAGTCATTACAATAATAGTCGACAAGCAATGCAATAACTTTATTGTTAGAAAAAAATAGGCAAGCTCCACAAGTTAGAAAGTTTATTGTTTTTTATATCATTAATTAAATCAAATCATAATTAACAGAGATGAACTGGATGAAAGTGTTAAATATCTAGCTTGGACAAAATTGTTTACAGTTGCTTGTTTCCTTCAAGTATATACTCAATTTATTTATCTGTAATAATATTTACGGAGTATGTATTGTAGTCAAATCTATGCGAGTCTTGCAGGTGGAGGAGTTATATTCATTGGATCTCGATTATCTGAACAGTCTGAGGTCTGCTGCCTTTTACTTTTAAAACTAAAGGCAATAGTTTATTAATGTGAATCATGGTAAGTATCACTGACTTTTGTTTTTATCTTCTCTCACATACAGGCCTGTATATGGATTGATTCTCCTCTTCAAATGGCGGCCCGGAGAAAAAGACGACCGTCTCGTGATCAAGGATCCAAACCCTAACTTGTTTTTCGCAAGTCAGGTCAGTCTAATTGAAATTGAATAATAGGAGTGTCAAAACCAGACCAGGACCACAAACCATACCGGAATTGGCAGGTTCGGTCCGTTCCGGTCCTAATTTTTAAGAAGTTGTGATCTATGTTCCGGTATTCGAGAGTAAAAAACCATAAAACCAGAACCGGTGTCATAAGTAAAAAAACCCAAAATCAGGTAAAATCCGATTCAAAACTTAATAAAACCCGATATAAATCTAAAAGCCGATTCAAAACTCGACCTAAATATAATAAAAATATATATTTATTTTTACATTTAAATTTTTTAATATGAAATAGAACTAGGATAAAACCGGAATATAGGGTTCTGGTTTTGGTTCAAAAAATCTAAAACGTGGATTCCAGTTTCAGTTCCATTTTGAGATAAAATTATTGGGCCAGACCGGATCGTGCTCGCCNAACCCAAAATCAGGTAAAATCCGATTCAAAACTTAATAAAACCCGATATAAATCTAAAAGCCGATTCAAAACTCGACCTAAATATAATAAAAATATATATTTATTTTTACATTTAAATTTTTTAATATGAAATAGAACTAGGATAAAACCGGAATATAGGGTTCTGGTTCAGGTTCAAAAAATCTAAAACGTGGATTCCAGTTTCAGTTCCATTTTGAGATAAAATTGGGCCAGACCGGATGGTGCTCGCCCCTATTGAATTACCTTGATAAACCTGATTATTGCTATCTTTTCTAACTTGCTGCCTTTGACTTGTTGGGGGTAGGTTATCAACAATGCATGTGCAACCCAAGCAATGTTATCGATTCTCATGAATTGTGTGGATATCGATATCGGCCCGGAACTATCCAAGTTGAAAGAGCTCACCAAAAACTTCCCCTCTGAACTCAAAGGTCTGGCCATTAATAACAACGAAGCGATACGTGCAGCACACAATAGCTTTGCCCGACCAGAGCCATTTGCCTACGAGGAGCAAAAAACAACTGAAAAAGACGATTACATCTATCATTTCATAAGCTATTTACCAGTAGACGGAGTGATTTATGAGCTAGACGGGTTGAAAGAAGGTCCTATTAGCCTCGGCCCTTGCCCTGGCACCCGAGGTGACATCGACTGGCTGCGAATCATACAACCCGAGGTTCAAGAACGCATCGAAAGATTCTCCAAGAGTGAGATAAAATTCAATCTCATGGTGGTTATCAAGAACAGAAAGGAAATGTACACTGCAGAACTGAAAGACCTACAAAAGAAGAGAGAGCGAATCTTGCAACAGCTAGCCATTCTCCAATCTGAACGAATCATTGACGATAGTGACAATGAAATGCTGAACAAATCGCTATCAGAAGTAAATTCTGGGATCGAGAGTGCAACCGAGAAGATCTTGATCGAAGAAGAGAAGCTCAAAAAGTGGAAAACTGAAAATATTCGAAGAAAGCACAACTACATTCCGTTTCTGTTCAACTTTCTCAAAGTTCTTGCCGAAAAAAAGCAATTAAGACCTCTTATAGACAAGGCCAAGAATAAATCGAGCGGACCCAGGTAACACTCCTATTTTGCGTTTAAATTAAATTGGGTTTTTTGTTGAAGTTAAAAAAACAAAAATATTAGGAGACAACATTCTTGTGTCTTGGTTAAGACATACTAACGACAAAATTCCAGTCATTCTACTGTTGCCTGAAGTAGTAGTACTGATGTAAAATGTGACTTTATCTATGAATGGAATGAGATCTTTGATCTCCCTTTGTTCCATTATTCTTTGTCTAATTTAACTTTTTCTATCCTTAGAAAAATAAAAAAGCAGTAATGAATGATTTATATTAAGAAACAAGAATATGATGAAGGAATAAAGACAATGATATCATAGTTGCCAAATTCTCGTATTTGATTGATTTGGCAAGTCTGTTTGGTCCAAATAGAATTGTTGATTAAGTCCATGTTGGTAATCTTGTTTGTTAATGTATAAATATGTTCAAGTAGTAAATTTTATTATAACAGTTCTTGATAGTGATTTTTTATATTATGCTTGCGATATTTCTACTAATATAAAACATGTTTATCAGATCTGTTGCAAAATAACATCGGAAACCTGACTTTGGTTTTTCAAAGATCTTACGAATGGTGGGGAAGAGATTATGACTATGACTAAAAGTTGGTTTTTTTTAACATGTTGTCTTTTTAAATACGTTGATCTGTCGAGTTGTAATTAATCTAGTTAAAATACATTTAATGTATTAAAATTAAAAGATTATTTATAATATCTTTTTGCATCAATCATAATTGAGTTCAACTTATCAGAAAATATGTTAAAAAGTGAACATAACATTATGTACTATTCTACTTACGTGGAGGCGAAAAACGTGCTATATTTCTGAGTTTCATATTGAAACTACTGCTCCTGAGGCTACTCGCTTGACACTGCTGCCGGAGCTGGTCAGAAGGATACTCGTGTTTCCGGGGGGATGGTTATTTGGTGATGGCCTTGTTGGTTATTTTTTAATTATTTATTTTAAAACTAATTAATCAAGAATAATACTGTGTTTTGTATTGTCTCTTTGATATTCTAAGAATGATACGTCCTGCTTTTAGCTCATGATAATCCCCCTCCCATTCTCCATGTCCAACTTATCATTATTAAATTCAAGATTAACAACTCCTTTTTTATAATTTAATTTTAATTTTTTTAAATTATTATATATTCTCGATTATGATGATTAAAAATAAAAAAATTAAAATGCAAAAAAATCAAAATAAATGTAAAAAAGCATATTAACAATAATTTAATATTAATATATTGTTAATGAGATTTTAGTTTTAAAATATCAATTGAAAATAAACTCAACTCTTTTACGATATTAATTGATAAAATTAAAAGTTTAAGACGTTGATTGAAAAATACTCTTAACTTAGGGGTGACCATTGATAATTACCATCTTTAAAATAACCTAAAACAAATCACAGATGGAGGGTCAGCACAAGACTTCTAACCGCTTGTCTAACTGTGAAGAGAGATCATAAAGACTGACGACAGATTGAGCTATGACCTGAGGTCACAATACTTAAGAAGAACATCAGGTATTATAGGCAACCTAAGCACATGATTATCACTTCTTATCACCACCTTTCTGCTACCAAAAATGGAACATGAAATTGGCAACATGCTTGGCCTGCTGGCTGTTGAATCTTCAATTTCAAACACAATCATCCACCAATGAATCTTCTAGCTTCCTCTCCCTTTTTCAGCGACATAATGCCAACATAGTTTATTCTCTTGCTCTCGGTTTCAGATTCCTCGTCTTGTTCGTCGTAAAGAAGATCCATCTCTTCATTGTGAACGTAAGTTGTGATATTGCTTTCATCTTCCACATTGTATTCGCCGTCCGATCTCTCCGGGAAATCTCCATCGTCTCCATCCTTCGTAAATATGATAACAAATAGGTGATTTGATCAGTTGTTCATTGTTTAAAGAAAACAAAGAGATTTCGAACAAAGGAAGACAGACCTCGGTTTCGGTTTCATCATCGGTAGGATAAGCGGATTCGAGTTTTTCGTACAAGGTTTCATTGCCTTGCTTTTTCACTTTCTCCATTTGTTCCTATAAAACAAAAATGCCAAATTTAAGCTCGATTTAAACTCATATGGTATGAGACCTCACGATTTTCGTAAAGAAAGAACCAAAATGAGATCATACAATTTCAGATCTTAGCTTATCCACTTTACTTTGAAGAGCTGATATATGGTTTACAAGAGCCTGTAGCCACAAATGGAAAAGAATGAGAAGAAAAAATCAAACAAAAAAGAAATGCTAAATGTTCATTTTTTTGCATACTTTCTTATTATACATACTGACATGTTGAACTTTAATTGATTTATTTAAAGTGTGTCTAATGTATTATAATTAAATAATTATTTATTATATCAATCATAATTTAACATAATATCGTGTATAATAAAAAAATATGTTAAAAAAGTAAATTTAAAATTACTTAACAAATCACGGAAATTTTTTTTAATTGCTAAGATTAAATTATTTTCAACTGTACGTAAAATTATGTGGGTCATACCTCATGGCGTTGAAGTTCAATTGATCGTGCAAGCGCCTTTCTCTTCGTTAAAAGATTCTTCGGCCGAAGAAGTGAAGGCCGTTGGTAATCGTTTCCTCGATAAACGATTATAGCATACGCTTTCGAGACTTTGTCTACACTTACCAAAACACCCCCACTTTCAGCTTCCAAAGCCAGAGCAATTTTTTTCACTTGTTCAAAAGAATTAGCCTTCACCATGATTTTCACCAATTCACGATATTTCCAATGCAAGTGCATGTTCTCTACTGTACCATCAAATACGCCACGACGACCTGAAACGAGGAATCATATAGTATGCAGTATAAATTGACAAATGACCAACTATATTAAAAACTCGAGCTTGTGGGTAAAGATAATTTAATCATTTATGTTATTTTGTAACATAGATTATTAATGTTATCGCTATGCGATAATTTAATCATTTATATTATTTTGTAACATATATTATTAATGTTAACGCTATGCCGTATCATTCTCGAGAAAAACTCTTACCAAGAAGTAGAAAGGCTTTCATTCTTAAACCTAGCTTTCGAAACATATATCTCTCCTCTTCGCTTATGCTTTCTGGGTCGGCTTGCTTGTTTGTGGGTTTCAAAAACTCCTCCACCTTGAATAAAGCTTTTTCCGCTTTTGCTATTTTTCGTTCAGCCTGTAAAAACATGAATGATTACATAAAAAAAGTGTAAAATAAAGGACAATTTGTTTCACTAACAATTTCTCTTCATATGCACGTAAATATCTACAAAAGAATACCATCTCAAATGTGAATAATAAACATTGCACAATCCAGCCGAAAAAAAAATTCAAGGAACTCATTAAAGAGATTTGTTTTTTCTAGCTTCCAGTTGTGCGTAAAAGTCTACTTCGGTAGCTACTAAACAAAACGAAACATCTTAGCATCGACATTTACAAAAACAATAAAATGATAGGCCCACTCAATAATATATGTTATTTATATAATATTCAGTAAGGATATTTTACTCATTTAAAAAAGAAAAGGAATGAATTTGAATAGAAAATTAGGGAAACCACCGATTAGCAATTACAATCATCGAACATAGAGCAATAAAAGAAACGAAATGATACGACAGAGAACCAATTCTCTGTCATCCCCTCGGCTGTGCTGACCCATCTCTAAACGAGATATACAATTAACTATCTAAATCTAACCATAATCAACATTCTTATTTATATTTCTATTCATTTATCAAATGACTAAAATACTCTTATCAACTGAATATTAAATAAATAACATAACTCGATACTATTGAGAGGACCAATCATAGAATTTCAAAGAACTCTGAAAAGCCATTTTTCTTTCTAACTTCCTATGAAGGTTGTTTAGTAGAACTTATGCTTCCCTAGCTACTAAAAAACAAAATTTGTGATTTACACACATTTCATTGATGATATATGTAAAAGCGATTAAATATAGAGGAACTCACAAAAGACATATTCCTTTCTAGCTTTCTAACAAGGTCATTGTGCCGTTGAATTTCTGCTTCTTGAACAACTCTTTCCTTATGCTGATCATCAAGAGTACTTCCCCACTTAACATCTGCATCCATTGTTTCCCCAAGAGTTCCAGCAATTCCTGATTTGTCAACTGTGTTGACAATTGGTACGACGAGCGCTGCAGCTCTCAACCGAGCATGTTCCTCTTCATCTTGCAGAGACTTCGCTAGTCTTTCCCTTTCCAACAAAGCTTCAGTGACATCAGGTGATAAAAAGTCTTTTCCTCGATAAAAGACTAAAAAATCCTTGTTTCTTGACAGTAGAAATCCTCCTGTTAATGCCTGCAGTAACCACATTTATTTCGGCGCACACTTGCATACCACCCAATTTAGAGGTAAAATATTATCAGCAATGTATTGGCTATTGAACATGTATGATTAAGCAAGCAACAAATTGATGAGCCCCAATTTATAGGGTAATGAAATGTTATCTAATAATTGAGGTAAAGGCTCAATCTATAGAGGTAATGAAATATTATCTACTAATAAGGGTCAAGGCTAAATCTAAGAGTGGTTAGCTATTAGGAGGGTAAGAAAAAAATAAGGCTGACTTGGACGAGGAGCCTCAATTAATTGCTCACGAAACCGTTTTTTGTTTTGTGTATTGAGGTTTATCCTTTTTATAGCATAATCGTTTTCTTACTTTTTACTATCTTATTCTTGGTGTTCTTGTGGTTTGATTTTCACAGGAGGGGTAGAACAACAAATATATTCAAATGTAAATGGACATTAAGTACCTTGATCTCTTCAGCCATTCTCTCACTTGTAGTGAGCTGTACTCCGCGTTTCAAAGCGATCTTCGCAATCAAACTTTTCTCCCATAATTTAATCATTGCGACAGCTAAACCTTGAAGCTGTCTATTTCTCCCTGTGAAACCAAAAAAATGAGAGTATTTTTCCTAAATTTTATTGAAAAATCGTATAGGAAAACAACATGCCTAACGCAAAATGAGGAGGAAGAACTCGAGCAAGCCTTCGCAAAGACGTCGCCTCCTTTATTCCGAGACTTCTTCTCACTCCATAAGGAAGAATCCTATACGGTGGTTCATAACCCGGAACGAGTCCTTGGAGCATATCTGCATCAACTGGCAAGGGATCGCATCCGGGCCAGTCTTTGTACCTTGGACCCAAATCATCTAATAGTTTGTTCACTTCCTCCTCATAATTTACCTCTGCCGATGCTTCTTTGTTATGATTATCCTCAGTAGTAGTTTCTATTTCAGTTTTTGGAGCTTGCATATTGTTATGAGAATGAAATTGAGAAGGAACTATTGAAGTTGTATCTGTAGCTTCTGGCAAAGAAGAAATCCTATTGTTTTTGTATATTCCTTTATGTGTCATAGGCGTAGGATCTTCATAACTTACTCCTCTATACAAAGATAGAGAAGTTCCTGATCTCCAAATCACTAACCCACCTGTTTTTCTCTGTCACAAAAGCAAATAGCAATATAAAAAACAAAAATAGAGTTTCAATGAAAAATAAATAAATATAATGAGTTGTATTTTAATGAAAATTGACAAAACGGTTACTCTTTCCACTGAAGTTGTAAACATAACTTGAAAAAAATTTATGTTATGTTTACCTCTCAGCATATCTTCTTATTGTAGACATGAACATGTCGTCTTGGTCTACTTAAAATGTATTTAATTTATTATAATTAAAATAATTATTTATTATATCAATCACGACTTGACACATGAGCGTGTACAATAAGAAAGTATGTTAAGAAAGTAAACCTAGTCTTACCCAATTTCAAAACTATACCGAGATGAACATTCTTGATTTGAAATAACATATACCGATAAATTGGAAAACATACCTCCAATATTTCATGCACCCTCTTCATATTCAAAGCAGGAGGACCATTAATTTTAAGCCTCACTATCTCCGACATTTTCCATTTCTCATGAATGATGTCCACCACAGCTTGAGTAACACCTGCGCCACCAATTTTCATCTTGTGCTTCTTTTGAAAAGTCAAACTTATCAGCCTTCTCAATTCCAATTCAGGAAGAGTCATTTCAGCCAAAGTTCTACTCTTTGTTCTCTCTAATCTCCTTTCTCTCTCCTCCTCCTTAGGCTTCTCCCATGGAAACCTTATCTCCCCCTTCGCTCCAAAAACGGATTTTACTTCGTGTGGTGAATCTTCTGAAAATCCCCCACGTGTATTCGGAAACATGCCTTCCTCGACGTAGAATATATCTTCGACAGACCCCTTTTCGATCACTTTCTCAGAAGTTTTCTCTTTATCACTGCCATCACTCATGTATCCAAATTTCTTTAATCTTTCGACTATTTTCTCCATTGTACTACCCCCATTATTACGATAGGTAAGACCCCTATTCCCACCATCACTAATTTCGAAATCAGAGCTCGACACATCTTCACTGTCGCTAGGTGAATAATCCAATGCAGCCTGGGGACGTATTGGGTATTTATATCTTCGGGTTTCGTCCCACTCACTTATCCAGCTCGAAGAACACGCATTTCTCTGTCTGATAAATTGAGAAACTGGTTTCCTCCCACTAAAAAAATCCATGATTTATTTTGATATCAGAACAAATCTGGTAGTATTTTTAAAGCCACAAAGTAAATGTTTTTACAAGGGAAGGGTAAACCGTACCTGAAAATATTGATGTGGATGTGGATGTGGATGTGGTTTGCATGAAATTTAGAAAAGGAACTCTGGAATGAATTCAATAAACTCGTTGGATAGAACTGGCGACTGGGTGCAATAGCCATTACTGAACACATGAAAGTACATTTTCTTGTATAAGAAAGGGATAAAGAGTGTAAGAATGACAGTTTACCACAATAAACGGTATAACACTCTCCATAAATGTGTTATATTTCATAATGATTCCGACATCATTCCAAACAAATAATCATTTAGTAATTTGGATGAAGAAAATAGAGCGAAGATCATTCCCAAAAGCATTGAAGACTAAAACAAATCGTATAATCAGAGAAGCCAGTTTTGAATGAATAAAATAAAGTTTTTAGAATGTAATGTTAGAGATAAAAAATCCTCACACAGACAGCTGAAGATTCCCAAGCGAAAGCATGAGAAAACCCAAACCCACCGCAGAAATTTACTGAAGAAACTAAATACGAGCTAAAATCAGGGGAGAGGTCCAAACAAACAAAGGGGGCTAGAACCAAATAGCTGAAAATCAGTGATTTCACCTGATAGTGGACTCAAAAGCAAAGATAAGAAAGAGAAATGGAATCCATACCAGTTCAGATAATGAAAACTGCAGCAAATTAAAGCATGACGTCGAAGCAATCATCGCTGGATTGAAGAGAGAAGAAGAAGAAGATAAGCGGAGTCTCGTTTCCAGGGGCGTTAGTCTTCGGAAAATTAACACATTTGTGATATTTTTCCTTTTTGTCACTTGCCACTATGTTCTTTTGTAATGCTACCTAATACTATTTCGAACCTGTAAACGACACGTCGTTTATATCATACGACGATACACCTCCATACCCACGGCAGTCGTGTTTGGTCCGTTTCTGAACCGCCCGGGCGGTTTCGATCATCAAAAGTAAGATACAAAATAGGTTTTTTAGAAACGGCCGTGCATGGCCGGTGAACCACGGATGAGAAATGGTAAAGAACGTGAAGATTAAAAACGATTTCTTGGCCATTGTTGAAGATGATAACTCCATAGCCAGTAATAGTATCAAGTCTTTTGATCATGATTTTTACGCCGGAGAAGGGTGCCGGAACTCAGATAGTTGCTCCGGTAAGGACCGGAATTGTCTTCCGGCGTTCACGTCGGGTCTGCTCCGACGATTTTGCAAAATTTATTAACTCCTCAGACACAGGAATCGTCTTTTCTGGCCAATAACAGGTTTGATAACTCTTCATCTTCCACTATTTTTTTTATTGAATTATGTGGAATCAACATCAATCTCGGCGCTCTAAAATGTCGGCCATTCCTTCTCGAAGAACAAACCCTTTTGGAATTCTTCATTTGCTGAGAAACCCAAATGCCACAACCTCAGAACAAAGGTAAGAACGTACGGCCATGATTGAGGTAAAAATACCTCAGTTTGAGCTACAGTTTCTGAGCTAATAGACTGTAATTTTTCTTGTTTACAAAGAAACTCCAGCTTTATACCGGTGAAAATGGAGGAGAAGAAGTTGACATGGAATTCAAAAGACCCCGGATCGAAACGAATTCTCCACTTCCAACTTCCAAGGTTTCTTCGTTGGATAGTATTATTACCAGGGCTACTGTTTTTTTTTCATGTAAAAATTCGGAATGATCAGGTGAAGAAGGAGAAGCTAGGGGACCGATTAACTGCTCTGAAACAACTGGTTTCGCCTTTAGGAAAGGTAATTCATTAGGGTTTTGTCCATTTTGCAGAGCTCTGGGCAAGAATATCAGAAACTAAACCCTACCAGTCTGTTTTTTTAAGTTAAGATTAAACTGTAAAAATTAGGTTATAAAATTTCAGCGCCTGACTATATATTCGGTCCAATCATGGAATGGTTCTAATCTTTCCTATTAAATATGTTTTCTTATAAAAAAATTTGAAATTTATAAATAGAAATAGCATTATTCAAGAAATTATAAAGACACGTAATTACATCAAACTTACATAAAATTTTTAATAGTAAAATTTAAATTTATTAACAAATATTAATTAATAACTTATCAATGGTATGATCATGTTTAATGATTTACTATATTAGACCCGAAACCGCACCAACTGAATTAGTCTTACACAGAGGAGAATCGCTAATCAATCGATATGAGTACAAACTAACAAAATCGGACTGAATGTATCGATTCTATAAAATTCTGAGGTTCAGATTCGGTTTTGAACCTCCCTTATAAAAAGTATTTTTTTCTCTTCTTTTTCTAAATTGACTGCATCAAGTTTCTCCATGAACAAACCAGTGTACGTCTGAAACTCCGATCACTGTTTTCAGTCATTAAATTGTTAAATAGATCTCCGGCTAACTACTCAACTGGACTGAGATTTTAGATTTTGAGCTCTGCATACATGAAAAGTGGAGCTTTTGATCACCATCAGAACCTATATACAAATAGTTTGAAGCGTTCAACTGGACTGAGATTTTATTCATGGAGAATCGTTTTTACACTTGCCCGATACAACAGTAATTGAGTTTCAGACAACATCGAATCCCTTTCAGCTTTTTCATTCGGAAAAAATAAGGATAGAAAAGGATGCCAAATTAGAAGGAATGCTTTGCTGTCGGGTTAAAGAAAGGATGAAGAACTGAAAGAAAAAGCAAGAGAAAGAAAAGGAAGGTGAAATCATTCATCACAATCGGAGGATACGTTATTATACATCGCAGTTTTCTTAGTAATTATTGGTTTTTTTTAGTCATTTTATGATTTCTGAGGCGGAATAAATGCTAAATTCCGCCGTCCTGGATTCAAAGTTTGGAAGCTGGTAAGAGGCTCTGACTTTGTCTTACAAAACTTGTCAAAAAAACGATCTTCATACAGATGAAGAAGATTAAATCAAGCCCTTCCCTGTCGTGCTTTCAACGACTATCGTTGATTTTAATTTTTAGTTATTTTATATATTATTATTTAAACAAAGTCCATTTTTCTCGTGAAAACCTGATCCCAAATATTACTTTAAAAACACCTGCATTTCTTCCACCGTTGTTTGTTTACTATACGTGGGCTGGAATCTAGTTGCCGTCCAAGTCCGCCATTTCTAAGCCTTTAGACGAAGCTTCAAAGAAAAAACGAGATATTTCTTTTAAGTTTTTATTTCCAAATCAAACACCAAACCCAGACTGTTTCCATGTCTATATCTTCCTCGTAAGCTCAGTTCTTCTATATATGTCATCGCCCGAGCCACTTCTTTTGCAGGGATTTCTGAGCTGAAATGGCGTCATCAAACAGGGTTGTGTTTGAAGATTACTTCCCAACAATGGTGGCGAAGCTTGGCGGAGAAGGGTTTGTGAAGGAGCTCTGCAACGGTTTCCATCTCTTGATGGACGGCGAGAAAGGTCTGATCACCGTCGAGAGCTTGAGGAAGAGCTCGGAGCTTTTAGGGTTGCAGAGCTTGAGCGACGACGAAGTGATGAACATGGTGAGACAAGGCGACATGGACGGAGATGGAGGGTTGAATGAGATGGAGTTTTGTGTTCTCATGGTTAGATTAAGCCCTGGTTTGATGCTTATGTCTAAACAGATTTATTTTGGTTAGAAAAATGGTGTAAATTTTAGTGGTGAAATTGTGTTTTTCAAATTGGTCATGAACTTATTTTCACGTAACCATGTTCTTTTATTGCTATTTATAATTTGATCGTATTTCTCGGCTCGTCTAAAGTGTTACCAAGTTAATTTGTCATGCATGATTTCATCGATCCAACCACGATCTAGATGAGAGCACCAAACCAAGCCGATACAAATGTATGACATAGTTGCATGGCAATTTGGGTCACCTTGAAACTTGTTGGCTTTTGTCAAGATTGTGAAAAATTGATTTCGACCTAAATTAAAACCAAACCAAAATTTTGAGTCTAATTCAGTTTGAATTGATTATACAATCGGTTCAAGTTCAAAATCAATGTTGTAGGAACCAACCCGTGACATCGATTCAGTTAACTCATCAAATTTCGTATTTGTGAATAAATAATAGAGTTAGCAAGTTTGAGCTGAAAATTAATAAATTTGAATTTGATAAAAACTGAATGTGAACCCTAACTAAAATAATTGAGTTGAGCAAGTCCTCCATTGCGTTCAACGTCAAAAGAAACTCACCGTATTCGTGGTGTTTCAAGATCATTTTTATTGAAAATCATGCAACGAAGATTCTCAATATCTTATTTATCTTTTAATTCGGAGCTAATATTTTTGGGAATTTTATCATTTGACTGTATTACTGTGAACTCGTAATTGTTTTAATTTAAATGTTTTATTGTCTATTTTTATGTTCTCCTACATAAAAAAATTTGTGATAAATTTTAATGTCTATTTTTATTTTTTTCTGCATATAATTCCATTTTAACGCTAGAAGTTTATAATTTACTAATTGGGCTTCCATATTTTATTTTTTTGCTAATAATACTCGCTTCCCAAGCTTTAAATCTCAAATGTAGTAAATTTCATTGTTGAACTTGACATTGGGATCCAAAGATACTAGAAGGTTGACATTGCAAAGTTGATTGATATTAGTTAGTAAGGGATGAGCGTCAAAATCGATTCGACCTAATAGATCGATCATTTGGGTTAGACAGAATAAATTTATTTTTTTAGCCAATGAGAGAAGCCAATTAGTATAAATGGGATATTTTTGTGAACTCGAATCGGTTAAATAAAAAAATGTGGTGGGTTTTGATTCAAATTGATTTGATCCAATTTTCAAAAATGAATCTGTCAAATCATATCGATTAAATAATTAAATATTAATTAGACTGTGTGGCTTACTTGCCCGAACCAAGGGTTTGAATTTTACAAACTCGAATAAAATCAAATACTCACGTGAGTTTAAATCGAAACAAATCTAAAATTTAAATAATTATTTAATCCAAGTAGGTTTTTGTTGGAATAAAATTTTAAAAGATTCTACCTGTTCCAATGTTCTGTGCCCTTGGGCTTGGGCCCTGTTTTGGATAGCTAATGACAATTGGCGCAGAGATGTATGCCCTAGGAAATGTCGGCCATTAAATCAGCGCCGCAACTAGGCATCAGTTTCCAATTAAACTTGAGCGGACTCGATTGCCCTACCTCCAATTCAACAACCCACGATCCCAAAATAGCTGTCTTTTCCAAGAAGGAAATTTCAATCTGAATTTATTACAGCCACAATCATGAGAACTTAGAACAGTTGAACATTGATCTTGTTCAGTGAATACGGCCGTCCTTCTTCGTCTTGGGAAGGAAATAAATCGACGGATATACTGGCCAGCTCTTTCGTGAATGATCGAGTCTTGAACTTTCTTTTAGGAGCTTTGGGGGGTTCAATTTCATCCAGTTCATTTGGTTCCTCGAAGTCAATCTCTGTGCGAAAAGCTTTGAATTTTTCCGGGGTGATGTAGTCATAGTGAGATCTCTTTGCGTTCAGTGTCTGCGTTTTGAAATAGCCAAACAAGAGTTAAAACTACTTGAATGAAATAGAGCAGAAAAAATTATGCATAGATTTGGCAAAACGGTAAAATAACTTACAGGAACTTTAATGGATTTCGTTATTGAGATAAGCTTTTTCGAATCATCATGATCCACAATGAATAAAACTCGGTTTTGTAGGGGGGGAAATCAATTGCAAATAAATGGAAATTAAGTGGAACAGAAGAGGGGGTAATTTTCAACGAATCATCATGATCCACACCGTATAAAACTCTGTTCCGTAGGGACAAAATCAGTTTCCTAATTAGTGGAAATTCAAGCGGAACCAAAAGGGTGGAATTTCAATCCTCAAAGTTCAAAAAATGGAGTTGAAACTAACAACTAACCAAAACCTCGGGGGAAATATCTTCGAGGGGAAACTTTTCAGATTCCTTTGTAATCTCATCGCCACAACGTCTCTTAGATGGAATTTGGGAAGACACCTCCACTATCGGCAATGACTTCTTATCGCTCGAAATCACAAATCGCTTCTGTAGGGGCAAAATTAGTTCCAGAATAAGTGAAAATCAATCATGAAGTTTCAACGAATGGAGCTGGAACGAATAACTAACCAGAACCTCTGGCGAAAGATCTTCAAGTGAAAACTTCTCCGATTCCTTAGCAATCTTATCGCCACAAAGCCTCTTAGATGGAGTTCGGGGACACAAGTCCACCATGGCCGATGCCTTCTTATCGCGCAAAATCACAAGCCTTTCCTATCCAACCAACCTAGCATTCATTTCATGAGCGATCACACCGTACTTCAACTTGAACGAATCACCAATCTCTTTCTCACTCCCATAATAAATTCAACCTGCACTGGAAAACCTAGTATCAGAAGTAGAATCAGATTCAAACACCGATCATTCTCCTTAACAAACATAGAGATGGCGCTTGGAAAAACTGAGAGAGATTGAAAGGACGAACAGAAATGGAAATCAAACTTCAAAACCTCGGGTTCCAAATGGAGATCGTTCATCATTCAATCCGCGTACTACGATTGGTGTCAGCTACGAAACCGGAGGAAACGAGAAAGTGAGGGAAGATAATCCTTCGTAAACTGATCGCCGTAACTGCTTTTTATACCCAGTATAAATAGTTTTAATTTAAAATAATAAAAAGAGAAATATAATTTCATCTATTAACCCTTTGAATTTTGACCTAATTTTAATATATATCATGTCATCGTATTTTTCTAGTATAAGATATCGGCCAATTTAATTAATGAATTATTGAGAAATAAAATAAAATCTAATAATAAATTTTTATTTTTATTTAACTCATTTAATCTCGTCAAAAACAAAATTCTAACAAGTTTATAATTTTTTTTAATATTTTTATTAGCATTAACCAGTGAAATATGTTAACTAAATAAACGAATCTCGTTATAATTAGCGAAAAATGTAATCACATGAGGTAGGTTGAAATTATGCTAAATTTAATATATTTATTGATGATTTTTAAAATACGCGGTGTAGTTTGTTATTTACGTGATGATAAATTATAATTTTATTTAACTCATTTAATCTTAAAATAAATAAAATTTTCATTAAATTATAATATTTTTAACTTTTTAATCATCTTAAAAATTGAATGTCTACTAAAATTACGTTATAGTGCAACGTATTAATAGATAAGTTTAAAAGTTTGAAATAGTCAAAGGCTAAATTGACAATATTAAAAAATTATAATTCGCGCGTTTTTAGGAACTTACTGGATATTTTGGCGAAAATGTCTCCACACTTTCCTCGTGTTTACTGTTGGTTCAAAAATAGCCGTTGGAGAGTGGAGCCCGGGGGATGACGTGGAGAGAGGATCGTTCTAAGACGACTCTTTGTGGGGTCCCCGAGCACGTATCTGCAGCTCAATCCTGGCTGTACACGTGGATGACAATTGGTGGATCACAGATTGAGCAACGTCATAGGCGGCGGAGATGACTCTTGTGTTTTTCCGAATAAATTTAAATTAATTGTGATTTAATTAATGTTTAACCTAATGCCAACAAGTCGTTGCAGTTGCAGTATAGTGGCGAGTATTCCCGCCTGTCACGTGGGTAAACGGCCTAAATTCCAGCTCGCCATTCTACACGGAGAGGTGCTTCCCCCCATTTCCGTCTTGTCTTCTTGTTTGATATTCTGCAACTTTGATCCTCTCTTCCAATTCTTTCGTCATAGATCTTGACCAGAATCTGGTCCATAATTAGCTATTCTGGGTTGTTGGACCCAGATTCTAGGTCAAATTAGAAGAGACAAATATAGAGAGATGGCCGGAGAATGTTCCCTTGAACCGTCGTTCACCATCAGCCCAACTCCCAACTAGCCAAGCCCAAACCCATTTGTACTAACCCAACCCAACCCATAAATAAATAAAGTTTAGATATTCAAAAAATCCAAGTTTAATTCAAATACAATTTTCTCAAACTCAAACTCATCAGATCAAATATTTTTCTCTAAAAAATCAAACTGAATGTAGGAGTCGCACATCTACTTCAAAGTGTTATTTGATAAATCAAAAATTTTAAAATATGCATTCAAAAAACAAATTACCCTAAAAAAGATAAAGTATGAACATACTTTCTACAAAGATGAAATTCCGGCCAGCCGGAGAGTAAAACTCAGAGGATATTCTTCTACTCAGACCTTCCGATTTGAACTTACTTTGCTTCTATTCTTCCCTTTTCTCTTGTCTCTTTTGTTTTGATGCTTTGACTTTGCTTTTCGTTTCACAACTTTCTTGAATGTTTTGTTCTTTCTAACACCCAGATTGTTCTTTTTATCTTTAGTTCCTGCGTGAATCTTCCTGTCCCCAGCCGGGCATTCGTCTTCTTCTCGAGCTATCTCGCTTGTTGTTACTGTAACTTGAAGCTCGCCTTTGTCATACGTTTTACTGCCTGTAAAACGAAAACAAGTCAGATTTAAGACCGGATTATACAAAAACCAAGCATTGCACTTTCAATAAAATCTCATTTGAAATATTCTCCTTCTGCATTTAATTCGAAATACATAATGCTTAGCGAATAATTTCTGAAAATTTATTGTAATATCGTTTATAAATATGAGTTGATGCTACCAATACCCGCGATGCTACATTATTTCCTAAGAAAATATATATTTTTACTTAATTTATCATTCAATTTTTGAACAATTATTAAGTAAAAGAGTATTGTAATTAAGTCTTTTTCAAGGCTTATGATTCTCCGAAGGTGAATGAACAGAAGAAAATTTAGGATGAACACAGTCATTTGGATTTATCAATCATCAGTTGAGTTCATAGTTGCAATGGAGAAATCATTATAAAACTCTATCACCAGGAACCAAATTTGGGTTTGAGTCTCTGGACGGAAAGACGGGATTATGTTTAAAACTGGAGTTCCTTATAGAGAATTGGAAGTACCTGAAACTGTGGCAACTGGATCTTTGCCTTCATCTCCTTCTTCATCGATGCCCTTCTCTTCTTCTTCGGCAGGAGGAGCACCGCCATATAATACAAACTCTTTTTCAAGTTTCCTCTGCAGGATATGTAAGAGATAAAACATCATGTGTCTGAATTCGTGACATGCATTTTTTTAGCAAAGCATATGCAGATAATTGCTCAGGAGGCTTTGGCCGCATATAATATTGCTTCTTTGTAATCCGTTTCATGTTATTGTTTCCCAGGCAAAAATAATTAAAAAAACAGTAGAGAAGAACAGAGACAACAATGGTACAATTGGCTTTAGGACCACTCAGATGAAGTACCAACAACAAGATCATTTGGAGTAAGAACTACCTTGACTATGCCACATGAGGAAGAAGATCAACAATACAAACAGAAAAAAAGGAAAAATAGAAGCTGAAAAAAACGCAGCCCTGATGGATGAGAGATCGAAGAGAACGGATGGTCGACAAGATCAAACAGATAAAGGATTTTGGATTTGGTCAATGTGATATGACCCAATCTATGTGTGCATTAGAGTATTGGATATTATATTATATTTCTAATAAATAGGGATGGTTTGTGTTAGGGAATCTTACCGACCAAAGTCTTCAGAATTTCTTTGTCGAAAAACATTATTCTCGTTGGATCTAGTTATCTATTATTCTGGTTGGGAAACATCCCGAGGACTTAGGTCCGTAATAGGGAAGACAAGGAAAAATCTTAAGGTTGTCCCGGGGTGGCAAGCCGCCATTAAGGAGCTCGGAATAAGAACACTCTTCTAAGTGTTTGTAACTTGTATTTTCTTCTATCATTTTATCGGATTGTTCCTTGTTTTATGTTGACAGTCTTCTTTAATTGACTCTGATATTTAAATCATCAGGGGCCTTATCACATTGTTAACTAAGGACACTCAGTTGGAGGTGGCCAACAAGATCAGTCAAATACGCCAGCGCTGCACTATTAACTAAGACACTATTAACTAAGAACATCCATCGTTAATCCAATGAAAAGCTTCAATTTGCCATGCTTTACACATGGATAATTGCTAAACGTCCAAACTTCGTAGATTTCGAAAGCAATAAGAAAAATCCTAAATCGAGCAGATTTAGTAACCTTTTTCCTTAGATCAATGCGATGGCGGCGTTTGGCCTCCTCTTGCAGCTTCTGCGCTTCCTTTCTCCTTTTCTTCTTCCTCTTGTGAAACCCAGTAACGTAATCCCTTCTCGTCACAAACCCAGAAATACAAAACAAAGAAATTTCGCCATTAAAGTGACGGAAGAAGGCGCAGAGATTGTTCCACAAACCTGAGATCTTTCTCGTCGAAAGTAACCGACAAAGATTTGTTTCTCAGAGCTCTTTTCTTGATATGGCGACCTCGGGGCTGTTGGGAATCGATCGCCGATTCGTCCCCTTTACCCTCCATGGCTGCGACTTTCGAGCAGCAGAACTCGAGTCTAGAAACAGGTCAAGAGACAAATCGAGTTTAGAGAGAGTAGGTTGGCGTTGGACCCTGAGCTCTCAAAAGCAAGCCCATATGGTATCCTTCCTGGTATTGAGCCCCTTCACAGTCCTTTTCTTTATTTACAATAAAAATCAAAATAAACCTCGTAGTTTCAATCATTGAACATAATTAAAAAATTACGTAAAATTTAAAATAAACAATTAAAATTATAATTTATAAATTAACGCATCAAAGCTTAAAAATCTTCCAAAACACTTTATTGTGAAATTTAAATTAACTAAAAATCTTCTTACAATTTAATTGAAAACAAAATATTAAAATGAAAAATAAAAATTAAAAATTTAAAGCATTATTTAAAAATACAAATTATTAATTGATAAAATTAAAAATTTAAAATATCATTTAAAAATAATTATATATTAAGTTATTAATTGATATAATTTAAAATTTAAAAAATGTACTTAATAAAAAAAACACTTTCATTCTGCTATAAGATTTTTTGTAAGAGAAGCATATGTCATGCTCTAAAAGAAGCTACAAAAAAGAATATCAACTACGACAAGAACCCCGAGCCAAGGAGAGGCACGATTGTATGCTTTGCCACCCGGGTACCATAGCCAAACTTGCTCGAGAGGATGACCGGAACAGCTGTACATGTGGAATTACTTCTATTGCCCAACACTCGGTCGTGCTTTCACAGAATCCTGCACGATTCAATTACTTCGCTCACGGCTTTATGAGTCTCCGGCGATATCATGTTCATCGATAAATGAAATGCCTGAAGCATCAAACAAATAAAGATCGAGTCATGCTTTGACCAAAATTGACGATAATTGACCGTTCTTCGGTTTCATCTTACTCGATTTGTGAATCAAAAAACAAACACGTACCACGAACCGATCCAATACCGGTACAAGGGAGGTAAGATTTTGCTTGGGAAGATGCTTCGCAATGGCATACCGAATACTTTTACTGCACACGATTGGAAAGTATGAGGAATTGCAATGGGATGTGATTTCGGAAAAAAAAAGGAAACTTACCTTGCCGTCGATAGGAAGGCTAAAAGCAACGCGGCGTAGGCCTCAACGATCATTTTCTCCGCTTCTTTCTCTCCTTGCAGCACTGCAGCCTCATCATTCTGCACAATCCCAAGATGAACATATTATCAACTACACTTGGCTTTCTTAAAAATATATCAAACTATACAAATCAAATTTAGGGCGATGTCTGTCGAGTGACCGAGTTAGAAACTTTTTTTTTTATTTGAAGTCCATTTTCTGCAGCTCAATATGCAATCACCAGATTATAGATATCAAAAGCTTTAAAAATACGACAGTACTCACCCAAGTCAAAGCTTTCCCTTCTCCAACTCCATCCCCAGATCCTTGGTTGGCCAGAAATATGGAGCATATAAGCGGTATTACCTCTCGATGATCTTCTACCCCGAGTTTGTAACGCAATGGAACGCAGGTTGCTGCAAGCTGTGATCTGCAATACATCACAAGTATAATATTTTCTATGAATTCCCAAATGTCAGAGTATAATTTGTTGTAGTTATTATTTCTCATATACTAAAAAATTACAACCCAGTAAAACTAAGTCTCCTTCATTGTAATAGGCTTCTGTCTCCAAGGTCTATGAGCCCATTAGAAAGTTCGGGGGGAAGGACTGGAATATTCCATAGAGCGAAAAGAGAAGATATTGACAAATAGATGAAGGAAATACTAAAACAATTGTATGCAGCAGCTAAGAATGAGTTTGATGATTTTGCGAAGATAAAATTACTGCAGAATTAGAAACTCAGGAACGCTTTCAACAAATATTTGCTTAAAGAAGAATAATTTCGGCCAAGATTTACCTGTTTTGGTCATCTTTCTCCACCAAGTTTACAAGTAGGCCAAGAATAGCAACAAGAAAATCGTGCTCTTGATCTATGAGATGCGTATCATTAGGATGATCCAATTTAATGGTCGGTCCATTCTTGTTCAAATTCCTCAAGGGTGATGAACTCATGCTAAATGAAGGAAAGTGGCTAGCTATCAATGAACACATTGTCTCCAATCCTCCACAAGAAGCAATTTGTTGACAACCAACGAGATTATCATTTGTCAAGTTCATCAGAACCTGCAATGAGGAAACAGTCACATAAATTATATAATTGTGCCGAATCCAATCCATGCAATAAAATGATAGGATCCAAAAGTATCTTAGTGTTTATTGAATACGAAAACGTATAAATCCGAGAGACTTCGAGGGCTCTCTACCTCCACATTACAATGATAGTTTACTTTGTCTATCATACACTATTTATAACTCCTCATAACTTCCCTTAATTTCTACCAACTCCTATTAACTACTATTAAACTTCGAATAACCTCCTCAAACTTCTATTAACAAATCCAATTACAAAATAGTCACTAACATAAAACCTCTCCATACAAATAGTAAATAAGCATTGGAACGTTACAACTATAAGAAAAAAGTAAAAAAATGTGATTAATGACACATAATAAGAATACATAGGTCAGCTGAGCATATTCTTAATGAGAAATTTAAGAAACAGATGAAAAGAAATAACCAAACAACAAATGTGGTAACCAAAATAATTAATTGGTGGCAGCACCATCTTTTGAGAGTAACAACCAAATGACTCACAACAGCACAATATGATCAATTAGTTGAGGAGAAAAACCAGACAGCAGATAACAATGGTAAATGGACAATTTAAATACCTAAGATTACCTTGACAGAACTAAGAAGGCAGTCACATAAAAGACAATAATATTCATTATAAAAACCATCTGAACTTGGAGTTTGTCGGCTATGAGTGGATTCCCCAGCTGAATCTTCTTGCCTTGTAATCAATTGAGGTTGACATCCATTCTCAATCTCTCTAAACTTCACAGAAGTTTTCTGAGCTTGAAAATTTTTTGGTTTATCAGATAGCGCATCCCACTTAGACAGTAGAATATCATCATCGTCAAATGCAAAAGGATCTTGGCTGTCCATTAAATGATCAACCTTGCAGTGGTCAATAATGCGACTCTTTCTGTGACCAAAGTTAGTCCCCAAATGGGTCTTGGATGCTCCCCCATTTGATCTTCTTGAGGCATCAATGGATGAGCTTGATGTGAAAGAGCTGAGTCTCATCTTTAATGAACTAGCATCATCAACAGATGTGCTAGTAGATGTAGAATTTTCCAGGCATTCAGTCAAAAACTGCCTCTTTTGAAGTTTTATGGAGCTTTTTGAGAGCCTCTCAATAGAGCACCAATGTTCTGAAGAATTTCTACTCGGTAAATTGCTGTATTCTTCTGCATATTTTCACAATAATAGTAAAAAATTCCTCTCATCATATTTGAAGCACAAATTCAAAAGTGCTATGAATAATCCGTTATAGGTGCTTTCATCAAAAGAATTCTATATGTTCCCAATAGCTTTATGAAGATATCTAGTTAATATGAAAATGATATGTTTAGAAAAGATGTGGATTATATGATAAATCAACCAGCTAATATGATTCGTTCACATAAGGTCTACATTACACAAAGTAATCCAAAAGTATAGATCTAAATGAGAAATCTGGTGAGGAAAGGAGGATATAGACTACCAAGAAGAAGAAACTATTACCTTGAGAATATTGAATTTGATTTAGTTCAGAAGTATTACTGGTTGTATCAGAAAGATGAATATATTTTCCATCATTTATTCCAGTGGGAAAGCTTTTAAGTAGAAGAAGCTCTGAAAGAAACATGACGCATAGTCACAACAAAATAAAATTAAGAAATGCTGATAATTATAAATAAAAGAAGCCAGAGGCATGGCTAATTACCCGATAGAATTTTGATAATACAAATAATGACTTCAGTCAGAAGTTTGGGCATTTCCCGAGGATCTAAGATTCCTTTCATTCCAAGTAAATGACTCTGATATAAAGCAAAAAATCCACCAAGTGACACAAAGAAAGAATCAAGTATTACAAATAAAAAAAGAAGAAAAACAAACAAAAAACAAGAAAATTGATGCACGGTCTACATTACTTGGTTGTCTTGACTAAGAAATGTTGCATTTTCCATGATCTTTAAGCATTTCAAAAGTAGCACTAAGATTTGCATTCCTCTTTCATATCTTTCATCGAGTGTAGAAATAGAACTGTTTTTCATCCAACCCTGCAAATATTCATGCTCTTTACAAGACGACTATCTTCTAGTTTTAAATGTATAACAATAAAGTGATATCTCAACAATGATAATAAAAACACATACAAAGAATGGAAATAATTTGTAAACAAAATGGATCAACACACACACACACAGACATATCCCACGGACAAAATGTCAGACCTCTAACGAAACAGATTTTAAGAAAAGGTCAACCTGTGGGTTTATAAAAGCAATGCCTTAAATTATGACCAATTCATAAATGCATCTGGTTCTCAAAAAACATGGTAACAAAAACAATCAGACCATAAATAATAAATATATTCCAAGAAAATGAATATTGATACCAACTGAATGTATTACAGAACAGACATATAAGTGTCAGAATATTTAATACTGAAATAAATATTTGGCAACAGACTCATTGCATGGAACATCCATAATTAAATAATTACATTCCCGCTTAAACACCGAAATCGAATTTAAAAAAATAAAGTAAAAAATGGAAAAATATTTTTTTTTTCTGGATTTATGCTTTAATGACAATACTGTTTCTAATCACCAGAAAAAAAAAAATCAAGAGCAAAATCTTCTAGTAACTTCATTCCTTTCTACAAACTAACAATCATCTATGATAAAGCCAATGATGAGACCAAACAAAACATACTGGCTCACACCTCCAAATCAGAGTAACATTTCTTTGACACTTCAAAGATAGCATCAACTCCACCAAGCTCTCGCAGTTTCTCCTTAAAATTACCCCCAGCTTTCCTAACAGAGCCAGCTGTTTCTGAATGTCCTGTCGATAACAAAAAAAAATCAACTATAAACATGAAGTATGAAGACCGAATAGATCATCTTTACCAATTCTCAATGGGGAAAATGCAAACCAGCAAGTCAGAGTGAGTTAATGGTGTTTGATTTCAATCTTTAGTTTGTCATGAACTTAAGCTACCAATTTAAAATAATTTCATTTTTTTTGCAGTAGAGACATACTATGACATAAATTACAAAAATTACCACCAGCTAAAATGCACATTTTAGACAAATTTGTACCACCTTCTATAGAAATAGTAGACAAGCAAGCTTTCTCCATTGTCAGCAAAGATATCCATTTTGGGCACAACTCTGGTCTATCAATTCCATTTGTCCCCCCATTGCTTTGTTTCATTTCCTTGCAACTTACAAGTATGTCTTGGACTTTGGAAACAATAGCAGCAGAACTTGAATCTACTTTGTTTACTGTATTGTGTAAGAAGTTGGCATCCTTACAAAATGCTAAAAGCTTAGTGCCAATTTTTGGTACTTTTCCTTCAGCAGCCACAGAGAAAACTGGTTTCAATAATTTGATTAAAAAACGTATACTGGGCGGTGATTCCAAAATGTGATCATCTTGACCCTGCAACTGAAATTGACATGAGTTCATTGATAATATCATCAACAATTAAAATGAAATGAAATGCCAAATAGAGAAGATTATTGTATCATAACAGAAAAAGAGACTTACATCGTTAGTCAAAACAAAAAAGAGAGTCGCTGCCGCCAGATTGATGGAGGAATCATCAAAATTGAGACTCAAAATAGAATCAATAATTGTCTTTGCCATCCTGAATGGGGAAAACATAGACCTTCATTTTCAATCACCATTGAAATTTCTCCGTTAATATATACGTTAGTTGACAAAGAAAAATACGAGTAACTTTTAGTGACTGCTGTATTATCTCCAAGCAATCAGAGAAGTGGTAGTTAATTATAGCTTGGTCTCCATTTATCTTAACTAAATCAGATAAATCCGTTCTATAATACTTTCACCATCATGTAGAACCCCAAAGTTCAGTCATCAGAAAAAGGAAATGATCTAAGAACAATCATTGAAGCTAGAAATGCAATTCCACGAGGTCAAGATCTCCAACTTACAACGTCTTGCATTATGTCTGAGAATTTTTCAGTGTCAAAAGCCTAAATTCAGCCATTAAAAGGACACAAAAGATATCAAATGTATCACATCATTGAAAGGGAATTCATGATATACCCACGAATATAAATTCCAATTCCAGAAATCCAAATTTGAAATTTGACAAAACATTTATACCATTTTACCATCAACAAAGCCACTATATTTCACTAACCCCTGAGTACGTAAAAGTCTCCTTTGCTGCCCCGTTCCACAGATAGATAACAGGGACAACAGACTCGCCCTAATGATCCTAGCTGGTTGAGCCTTTCTGAGACCATCCAAAGCAAAATTAACCTCGTCCACATGCTCCATCATTTCCCCGAACTCCTGAGCCTCCATCAAGGTGGACGTTGCAAGAAACGACGGCATGGGGCTCGTTGTAATCTCCGCCTCTCTTTTCCCAACTCTAGCTTTTTTATTGTTTCTAACATCTCCGTTCCTCGCATCGTTCAAAGAAGACCCCGCAGTCTGGTTCGAAGACGAGCTCAGAGACGAATGTCGGCTGTACGGCTCTGAATCGAAAGTAGACCATTGAGAAGACGAGCCTTGAGACGACAAGGCGATGCCACAAGGAAGATCGCGAGGGCTTTCTTGAGACAGAGATTCGGAAAATGAGTCATGAACAGAGTCATTTAACGAGTCGGAGAAAGGTCTCGGAATGCCTCCACGGTTTCGACGGCCATAAGTTCTGACAATCATCGTTGTGCCCCCCCAGCAGACAACATACGATTACTTCGAAGAATCAAACTCGCCCATTCCGTCTTCCGACCCACAAATCAGCACCTTCCAAGCGAAACCAAGCGAAACCAAGCGAATCGGCAACCCTAAAAACCGAAGAAGAAAAGGGGCGGAGACTGAGAGCGAGGGGGAGAGAATTAAGACAGAAGAGATCGACGAACTTTGCTACCACACCATCAATGGGGCGAGTCTGAAGCTTGCTAGTTTCTGGTGAGTTTCTTGATTTTAGATTTGGACGGAGGTCCGTCTATGACGATTTGTCAAGATCTTGGGCTATCATCAATTTCTACCCAGAAGAACAGCCAACTCCGGCCATCACCGAATCGACCGGAACTAGACCCGGACCGCAGAAACTCAAGCAAGCACAACCGATGCAGTCCAGAGTCCAGACCCAACTAAAGACCCGATACTCGCCCGATTCGGGGTCCGGAGGATAGAATTCGGGTTTCTGCATCCCGGAGCGGGATCCGCTTGAATTATTATTTGAATTTTCTATTTAATTTCGTTTAATAGTTGAGAAATTAAATAATTGTAATTGATGCCCTGATGCCGACCAATGGTGCATTAATATTGTTTATTGCGTTTTCTTTTCAAGTTCTAATCGTCCGCCGCAGAAGGGGCGAGATATTTGACCGTTCACTTTCTGGATCTAGGGTTTCCATTATAGTTGACGACTCTTGTTCTTCTTCATCGCCAGTGTATACTGTATGGAACCTTAGAAGAGCTCTTCCGTGTTTGACTAAGACTGTACAATTATCCTCAGTCCTCTTGTTTTTTTCCGATCGGAGATCGAGAACTTTGGGGATTTGGATCGGCAATCTGGATCTTAATTTTTTCAGCTGAAAAAAGAACAACACCTCCATTACCTTTTGCACTCTGCGTCTGGTGGTTTAATCTGCAAAAAACGGACCAAATAAAAGCTTTCTGGATCGCGATCATATTTTGTTCCTGAAAAGAACTCACAAGTTCATAGACCAAGTAGTCGTAATTTTGCAGAGCAAAAATAGTCTCTAACTTCATGATTTTGACAGAGGACGAGGAGGAGAAGAAAATGTATAAATCTTTGACATATTGGGGAAATGAGATACTGGGAGAGGTAGAGATATTTCCAGATGAGAACTACACCAACACAAACTTGGATGTGAAGGAAATCAGAATCACTCACTTCTCACAATCAAGTGAGAGGTGTCCGCCTCTTGCAGTTCTACATACGGTTGCATCTTCTGGTATTTGCTTCAAAATGGAGTCAAAGACCTCGTACTCACCTGACTCGCCGCTCAATCTTCTGTATTCATCGTGTATTGTGGAGAACAAGGTATTAAAATAACTTGAGAAAACCAATTCGACAATCAATTGACAATAAATCAATAATGACCTCTTTTTCGCTGGGGAATAAAAGTTTTGTTGATATGTGGACATACTTCGACCATTCTCAGCCAAAAAATTGAGGATGCAAATGGTGAAATTTATGGGGAAACCCTTTACGCTGCATTTTTTTTCCTAATTGTTATTATGGCGCAGACAAACTCTTTTTGTCACATGAATCTTAAAAAGTACATACGAGGTTTACAAAGAAAATAGTGATCTGAAGCTTGATTTTCAACATTGAGGTTCTTTAACTCAACTTAAACAGTGATCGGAAGCTTAAACAGTGAGGTTCATTTTAACTTGATTGCCTTTAGCTTATGTTGCCTGTAAGAAGGTTAAATGCTGGTGCTGGATATTGTATAAAGGACTATATAAAAATTCTTTGCTGGATACTTGAGGAATTCATACAAACTGTGGAGCCCGAAAAATTCTTTGCTTCCATGTTTTTTGATCAATTGTTATTTGACGCTAACATGGCATTTATGATTTTAATAGTTTTTTTTATTCATTTGGTTAAGTATGGATTCCCTAATATCAGATTTAGATTTTTGTTTATACCATGGTAGGTATTTCTACCTCACCTTTGCCTTATTTTATTTTTGGATTTTTTAGTTTTCCAAAAGCCAATAAAGTTACCACTGTCTATCTGCAGACCGCAATTATGCCAATGGGAAAGGATGAGATTCATTTGGTAGCTATGTCATCAAGGAACGAAGACAAGAAATATCCATGTTTCTGGGGTTTCCTTGTTGCGGCAGGGCTTTACAATTCTTGTCTTGTCATGCTGAATCTTAGATGTCTTGGTATTGTATTTGATCTGGACGAGACTCTCATAGTGGCTAATACTATGCGTTCATTTGAAGACAGAATTGAGGCACTACAGCGTAAAATAAGCACTGAGGTGGATCCACAGCGTCTTGCTGGCATGGTATCAGAAGTGAAGCGTTATCTAGATGACAAAAATATGCTGAAGCAATATGCTGAAAATGATCAAATTGTTGAAAATGGCAAAGTTATTAAAGTTCAGTCGGAGATGGTTCCTGTCTTTTCTGACAATTATCAACCCATAGTCAGGCCACTCATACGCCTGCATGAGAAGAATATCATACTCACTCGAATCAACCCTCAGGTTTGGCCTTTTAAGTTTAGGCAGGCTGTCTTAGGTTCAATCCTTGTTTTACCATTATTATGATTTTTATCTTCCTTAAGGTTAAAATGTCAAATATAATCTTGTTGCTTCGATGATAAGCCATATTGAAGTAGTGTTGGTTGATTTTCATATTTCTTATTCTTTTTTGTCAAAAGTAATTCGATCGATGACAGTTTTTGAAATCTGATGCTCGTAGTCAATTGTCATTTGTAATTGTCACTCTTTGCTCTTGTTATTTCCTTGTCCATGGATCTTAGATTCTACATTATGAGGCTGTAGCCTGTTTTGTAGTATGGCTTTCACATATATCATTTTCTATTGGAAGTCCGAATAATGATTTAATTTGTGCATTCTTCTATTTTATTTCTAGTAGGGCGTTTAGCAAAGTTTATTTTTAATTGCATCAAGTATATGTGGTCCATCTAGTAATAATCCAGAAACTGTCATTCCTTAGATACGTGATACCAGTGTCCTTGTGAGAATGAGACCTGCATGGGAGGATCTTCGGAGCTATTTGACTGCAAGAGGTCGCAAACGATTTGAGGTTTATGTTTGTACTATGGCTGAAAGAGATTACGCCTTAGAGATGTGGAGGCTTCTTGATCCAGATTCAAATTTGATTAATTTGAAAGAATTGTTGGATCGAATTGTGTGTGTCAAGCCTGGTAAATGATTTTATACTCTTTTAAAATGACTTCAGTTAGTTGTGATCACCATGATTACACGAACAATCATTATTAATCGTCCTTGTTGATAATTATACCCATTCTGTGAACCCGTGTATAGGTTCTAGAAAGTCATTGTTCAATGTTTTTCAAGATAAGTTTTGTCACCCCAAAATGGCATTAGTGATTGATGACCGCCTGAAAGTGTGGGATGAGATGGATCAACCTCGAGTACATGTTGTCCCTGCATTTTCTCCATATTATGCTCCTCACGCAGAAGTAAATAGTATTAGTATTTTGTTATTATTTTTTTATTATGACTTGCAGACAGGAACAGTCGTTAAAAAGTTCTCATTATTTTGTTATTCATTAGGCAAATACTGCTGTCCCTGTTTTATGTGTTGCAAGAAATGTTGCCTGCAATGTCAGGGGTGGATTTTTCAAGTAAGAAAAGAAATATACTTAGTAAAACAGCCACGTCATGCATTAAAATTTGCTATTGGGATAACAGAGATTTTGATGAGGGGCTCCTACAGAAAATTTGTGAAGTTTCAAATGAGGACGACATCAAAGATATTCCTTCTCCTCCTGATGTTAGCCACTATCTAGTTTCAGAGGTTAACCAAATGTGTTGCTTGTATTGGTTTTTAACTTTACGTAGTTTATGATATTTCCTGTTAGTTCTGACTAATGAATTTATCCTGCAATTTATTTGAAGTTTTTCTAACGTGTTTATTTTTTTTTTTATTACGTGTTATTAAGGATGATTCTTCTGTTCCTAATGGAAATAAAGATCCTCTTTTGTTTGATGGCATGGCAGATGTGGAGGTTGAAAAAGCACTTAAGGTACCTAGCAAAATTCAGAACTTTGTATCTTTTTTGTTTTTATGTTAGATTTAGCACGGTAAAGTGAAGACATTTCTCAATGTCTTGAGATATTTGGATATAGGATTTCTTATGTATCCGCTAACATACTTAGAAGTTTGTGGATGCCATCAATTACTTTTAGATTTATGTTGCTGATAACAAATTCCTTGTAAATACTTAGCAATTGCACATTCGGTATCCATGAGTGATTTACTGTTGCTTTTATTATTGCTATTTCCCTCTAACTGTCTCGCCCTGCTAGTCTTGGAAAATTAAAAAAATCAAACCGGATTGCATTATGATTTCACTGTGAATGAGTTTGAAATTCCTTAAGTTGTGACATTTCCATCCGGATCTGCCCTCCATTAATTGATCAGACAAGATCAATTTTGTTTAAGTGTAGTTCTAAATATTATTCTAGATTGTCAGATTATTAAATTATTAGAGAGAATACATTCTAAATAAATCATCTCCAGATGCTTGAGTATAGGTGGGAATAAAAAAGTGTATCCTCATTCTCTCAATACTTCTTAATTATTTTCATTCTTAACTATTATTGTTTTCTCTTTGAAATTTTTTCAGGATACATCATTGATTTCTTCAACAATCAGTTCAGATCAGAGGCTGGCGCCATCTACTTCTAGCTCAATTCCAACTCAGCCGATGTCTTTCCAAAATATACAAATCCCTCCCATAATTCCACCTATCAAATCAATTAGTCGTGTTACGTCTACCGAACCAAGCTTACAAGGTTCTCCAGGTCGAGAAGAGGGAGAAGTACCGGAATCAGAACTAGATCCTGATACTAGAAGGAGGCTTCTCATTCTGCAGCATGGGCAAGATACAAGAGAACATACATCCAACGAACCCGCATTTCCAGTTAGACCTCAGGTAAAAGTTTCTGCTCCGCGAATACAAGTACATGGAAGTTGGTTCCAGGCAGAGGAGGAGATGAATCCACGGAAACTAGGTCGAAGTATATCGAAAGAATTCCCTTTAGATTTGGGGCCAAGGTTTTCTAAGAAACATCGGCCTCTTCATCCCCTTCAGACGGTTGAAAGTTCAATTCCATCTGACAGAATTTCTCATGAACATCAAAAATTGCCAAAAGAGGTAATTTTTACCATGTTATATACCTATGAGAAAAAGACAATGCTTTTGATTTTGGACTATAGTATGAGATTCCTCACCATCCACTCGGAAAAAGACAATGCAAAGTTGAAACTTCAAGTTTTTTATTCATATCTGATTTGTTATGATATGTTTCTTTAACAGATATTTCATAGAGATGACCGGTTCAGATTAAATCATATGGGATCTAATTATCATTCTTTTTCAGGTGCGTTATGGCATACAAATGTGTTTATCTTGATGAATTTATATGTATGTTAGAGTTCTTAAAGGGTTTGGGGGAACTACAAGAACCATTCTCTTTTTTAATCTGTAAAAGTATGTTGAACTAATAAATTACAAAAAAAAGACAGGAGGATTGAGCTGATAAAACAGAGCTCAATACCTGAAAAAGCTATAAAACAGAAATCTTCTCTATGGATTAAACTGAAAGAATATATTGGAGCAAGGTGGGATTCATGCCAATGGCGTCTCATTGTTTGTTATCTTGTGTGTGTGGTTGGAATGCTAAAAGGTTTTCTTTGCCAACATATTTCGGCGGTGGATATTCTTGTAAATTAGTTTTTTCTATAGCCTTTTCCGTCTTCATTTTTTCTTTCATTTTCCAGTGCTGATTTGTGTAAATGAAGATGTGCTTTGAGCAATTTTCGTTGCATCAGTTTCTTGTAATTGTTTAAAATAATACAAATCTTTGTTATGAAGATTTTTATTGCAGTATGACATCTTTTAGTTTAAACTGTGCAGCTTGTATTTGGATTATTGAATTGCTGATTTTTCTTTGATATCAAAGTATTTGAACTTAATGATGAGATTTTGACCATCTCTACACTTTTATAATTTGCTTCATTTCCTGAACGTTGTAACAGTGTTTGTTTTCTAAATATCATCACGAGGCATTATTCTTTAATGAAAAATGCTATTTCCTGTTAGGTGTCAGAGCCTCTATCTTTTTTCTGCTTCTTTTATTGTTTCGTTAAATGTAGTTGCTGGATTATGTTTCTCTCAGTGAAGAGCCTTGTTCCTATTTCCTTTCAAATATTGTTTTATCGTGCACATCTGTGGTTTTCTATGTCTTGCAGTTTGTCTTTCCATTCCTAATTTACTGGAGTTCGTGGTTTTCTTATCGCCGCTATGCTATTTTTGAAGGTGAAAATTCTTTTGGTCGATCATCTTCTAACAAAAAGGATAATGAGTTGGGGTTCAGTCGATTTCTTTCCCAGGCAGAAACTCCTGTTGGAGCTTTACAGGAAATTGCAATGAAGTGTGGAGCAAAGGTAATTAAAAAGACTTTTTCTGATGTCGTAAAAAGGAATTTATACTTACGTATGCATTTTATCCCCATGGTTTTTGGAGTCACTTTCCTAAGTTATCAAGGACAATTTGCAGGTAGATTTTAGGCCAGCATTGGTCTCCAGCTCAGAACTTCTGTTTTCCATTGAAGTAAGTGTTGGCTTGAAACCTTTTTGCCTTGCTTAATCCATTGATGAATAATGTCTTATTACTTTCCAATTCATTGATGCATTATGCATTATTACTTTCTTGGTTTAATTTCTGTTATGGTCGTTTGTCCATGTTCTACATTCTCTCCTGTAGCACATTCTCTCGTGTAACGACGTTTGTCATCTATCTATATATGCTCTGAAGTGGTTCCCCCTAGCTATAGGTTTGTTAGTGGAAGGAGAGAGGTTTAAATAGGGCATATAAAGTTGAAAGAAAGGATTTTGGAATATTTTGTGGTACAAAATTATCAGATTGCTCTTGTGAGATCCTTTATTCCCCATTAAAACTATAGTCATAAAATGTCTCTTTTAATGCCAATGTTTAAGTGCTGGTGCGAACTTCTGATCTAGGTTTGGGAAGTGTTGGTTTCCTGCTGTAATTCTTCTGGCTGCCGTAATTTGCTAAATCTCGGGTTTATTCAATCAATAAATAAATATAAGTAGCATAAACAAGCATAATCCTTTGTATTTTTTATTTGTTCATGGATTTCCAACAAAAACCTACCAAGTGATGGTAATGCCTAAATTTTCTATTACTAGTATAAAACTAATTATTTTATTTATTCACTTGATTGATCTTTAATAAATAAATGTAGTAGAACAAGAGCGGGGTAAATAATAGAGAGAAGGTTATCTAAGTCTATGAGTGCAAATCCTTCTGATAAATTTTAGAATACAAATTTTATTTTTTCAAACTTTGGTTCTTCATTTTTCAATTTCCAGATACAACATCTCTTTCTTTTTCGATAACTAATTGATTAAAGCATTCTGCTTCTTTTTCAATTGTAGGCCTGGTTTGCTGGGGAAAAAATTGGTGATGGAATAGGTAGAACCAGAAGGGGGGCACAGCGAGAAGCTGCTGAGGGTTCTTTAATGAATCTGGCCAGTATGGTTTCTTTTATTACATAGAACATCTCTGAGAAATATTTTTATCAACTTCATTGGAGTACTCGTAGGATATCAAGTTTACAACGTTAGGGAAAGAAGGTGTTGGTTAACATAGAGTAGTTAGTATTTCTTGAATTATTTGCAATACTTAACCTGAAATTGTTGATATTGAGAGGTATTACTAGAGCAGCAAAATGAGAACTTACAGTGTGTTGCCTCCTATTACCTTAATAATAGATGCAAGAAATTTTCCTGCAAGATGGTCAATTAGTTTATATTTTTAAGGAGAAATAACAATTTACATCATCAATTATTGCAGTTGTTGCAACAATCACTTTGTATTTTTAAAAGTCATTAATGAATATTTTGAACTTTAACATAATTACAACAAGTATTTTATTATTCTGTTTTTGTTAATTTTAACGATTTTTCGTTCATTTAGTTATTAAACTTCATTAATAAATAGTAATAAAAAGATTGAATAAATTATAAATTTGTAAAAATTATCATTTTTTATAAGATTGAATGAGTTAAATAAAAATATAAACTTATCATTACATCTTTTATATCTCGACAAGTCGTTAATTTTAACCATATTGACAAAAAATAACTAATCAAATCAATCTACATCTTGAATTAGGAAAAAAAACGTAATATCCGGTTATCCGTTGTAATTATGATAAAAGTTTAAAATTTTTATTGGTGACTTATGAAGTACAAGGAGAAAGTTGCAACTATCCCTATAATATAGAGTGTAAATTGATATTTATCCTATTTCTAATCCTATTTTCAAGATTTCTTGACTAATATTCTGTATTAAGCAATTTTACAATACCTTATAGAAAAATATTGTTAGCCTCTCAAGCTCCAAACTAGCTGATTTAATAACTTACTAGAGGTTTTCTATTTGCTGTAATTGAGAGGGTTTTGGCAAAAAAATTATTTCTTCTTCTGCTTATTATTGACCAGCTCATGCTGTGGTCTTCATTTTAAGATGGCTGTCTCAAATACAAAGATTTTCTCATGAACTCCTTCAAGATTATTGTTTCTTGGCTCTTCATATATTTATATTTCAAGATTATTGTTTGTCACCCTCATATATTTATACTTCTGACTAGATTATGCGTATTCAGATATATATGTTACCCGCAAGCTTGATTCTGGGTCAGCACATGAGGTGAAAAAGATTCTAGATGCTTATGACACTGGCTCAGGCACAGATGTTAGTAATTCTGGGAATCATTTGTTGACAAAGGAGCAAGTTGGGTCCACATTAGATCCATCTAGAATAATTGATCCTATATTGGAAGGTTCAAAGAAATCCATCGGTTCTGTCTCTGCACTTAAAGAATTAGTAAACTACGCAGAACTCCAGAGTCTTTGCTTTTTAATTTCCTTATGTTGAACTGGTAATGATTTTTCTTCTAATTGTTGATGAATATGGATTTTAATTTTTTTTTCCTCAGTGTTTGATGGAGGGACTCGGTGTTGTTTTCCAAACTGACCCATTACCATTGGTTGATGCCACTCAGAAAGATGAAGTACATGCACAGGTTTCATTTGTTTCATATTTTAATAATGTTTGAAATCTCTTCTATCTATGGGTAATTTTTGCTAAGCTAAAGATTTTACGAAACTCTAAATTATGTTAAAGATTGTTTCCATGATGATTCTTACATGTTGGTGGGTCGTATTTGTTTTGTAAGCTTGACCTAATATTTTGTATGCTCCGTTCATTTAACTTGGTAGCTATTTCGAGTGTGACTAAAATTATAACGATTTGGCGATACAATTTGATCTTCAAAAAAAGAGGTTAGGAGTTTAAGCGAATCTAATCAAAACCTTGTGCTGTGTTCAGCGGATTTATTTTCCCCTTCTAGTTGCAATGAGATTTGTAGCATGCATAGTTTTCATGAATTCTTCTTCCCTCAATAATCAAATGCAATCTATGCATGTTGAACGAAGCAGATCTTTTCATGATTTATAGAACATTTTTGAGTCATTTGTTTCTTATTTGATTATATTTATAGGTGGAAATAGATGGACATATTTTAGGAAGAGGGACTGGATTGACATGGGATGAAGCAAAAATCCAGGTGTGTCTACTAACTAGATGGACATATAGTTATGTGGTATTGTGTATTTTGCTTCTTGTATTTACCTCACGAAATATAGAGGTATTTGCAGCATATAAATTTTTACAATTTACACACTGAATTTAATTTTAACGAATAATCTATAATCATGATTTTTTATAATTATTTTGGATGTATTTCTCTCATCAACACCATTCTATTGATTTGCTTCTGCAAAAAATTTCTCCTCTCCAATTTGCACAATTGGATAACCTGTAGAAATTTTATTCGTGTAAAATTGGAAGGAGAAATTGATGGCAGACTCACAATCAACAGGAGCAATGAAGAAAAAAGAAACACAGACTTGAACTTTAACAAACTTGACAAAACAGTTAACGAAAATCAACGGTAGGATGTCCTTTAAAACTACGCCAAGTTCAAATTGTTCAGCACAAAATAAAAATTCAAGGTATATGTTGCAAATATTAAGGATAATTTGATATATAACCAAGTTGTTATGTCCGTTCTTGTACTTTCTTTTCCCATACTTGAAACTTGTGGACTAATCCTAATGTGCTTCTGCATAGGCTGCTGAAAAAGCTCTGGCAAGTCTTAAGCAAACGCTTGGTCAGGTAACCCCAAAGCGACAAGGTTCTCCTAGGTATGCTCTTGCTGTAAGAATCTGTGTTGAACTGTTTTTGTCTTATGTACTTGTATGAGAGCATGAAACTTTAGTATCAACCATCAGTATTCTGTCATTAGTCTTTTGAAGCTTGATAACTAATATACTGGTCAAAGTTTAATAGCTACTCCAATCACTAAAAGTACTTCACATTTTGAAGGACTTATTTAGTTCCTTGCATTTGAAATGTGTTTTAGGCCCTGATTTTAGTTTTTCTATTTTGTAAATCGAGGCCATTGCAAGGGCAGCCAGGTAAGCGACTAAAGCAAGAGTTCCCGCAAGGAATGGAAGGGTTCTCTCGAGGTTTAGAACGGTGTCCCTCGTCAGCCAGACAGCTGAAGAACACTCCTATAGTACCCTGAAAGATATTGACTATCCATTCAGTCCATTTATGAAGAAGACAAATGGCCGTTTGATAGTTGAAATCAACCATAGACAAAGAGGCTCCATACTTGACTTGGTATGCTCGGTGCTAGGCACGTTACCATCGAACCCAAACCATGCTATAGTTCATTATTTGGAGACCGAGTAGCAAGAATCTGTCATTATCGGTCTCAATTCAATGCACATCGAGCCGATTGCGTTGGGAGTAAATTGTTGGATCACTGCAGTCTGCATTTGTCTATTTTTCTTCCGGGAAAAGCATAGAAACCCGAGACGCCTGGGAGGAGAAGGAGCAAACCCGAGGTACTTGGTATCGACTCTGGGAGAGCATATTCAGACAGGTGAGAATTTACTATCCATTTTAAAATTCTGCCATTAACATGCTTAGTTAGATTAACGATCTTCTGTAGTTTTTATGACTTCTGATGTATTTTTTGTTGCTGTTGTAATTGAATTTTCAGTTAACCCAAGGTCCTAATATTATCATTTTATATAAGAATTTTAAAAATACTTTTAGTTAAGAAATTTTGGAGCATATTTTGTCACATTTGTGTATTTTTGTGCCAATTAAATATTGGTCAGGAATAGTAAGATCCAAAATGCTGACTTTATATCCATACAGAACACCCAAACCAAATGAAACTGGGGGAGGAAATTTGAAAATATGGAAGCATAGGAGAAAGCTACCAACTGACACGTGGCATTGTGTGGATCCTTGATTGGATATCAACCTTGAAGTTGGACCCACCCAGAATGCTCTGGCTGTCAATCCTGGGCATTGGCTGCAGCTGCATCATAGCATACAACAATCTACGTTTCTGATGTGTTCAAATTTAAAAAAAATGAAGTATATTTCTTCATTATATGTAGATCAAATTTTGAATAATTTGACCAATTTTAAATTAATTTTTGAATTAATATAAGGTTTTATTTAGTTTATTGTTCGACTCACGGTCTAAATTTGATATTACGATTTCTTTTATCTCAAAAGATTAGAATCAGACTATGAAATCAAAATATGTGGTTAAATTTCTCATTATTGTCTATCTTTTTCTCGGCATGTTTTGAACACTACATACACTGCTTATATTTTCATAGATGTTGTATTTAATTTTTTTTTATATTATCTATAATCACTTATTATTATTTCTACTTATTAATAAGTATTTTTTACTCTTTTGACGTTTTTTATATCGCATTAGATATTGAAAAATATTAAAGTATCAGAAATACAAAGAATTTGGTTGACCAATTCGTGAATATTTCAAATGTTACATTTTTTCTGTAAAATAGAGTTAAAATGAGCAACGGATAGGTCAAAAGCAACTTTCAAGTCAACGTCATTTAGTCCAAGTCAACGCATGTAGCTATGTTGGTCTTATCCTACGTGACTTTAATGTCACAATACAAATGCTTTAATGCATTAGTTATTTTGAATATCCATGGATTTTGGTTAAGATCTTTAAACCATGACATTAGTGTGCGACGATTTGTTTCGGTTCGGCTCACTCCTATCGTCGACAGAAAAAATTCATAAAATAGAAGTATACAATTACACAATTTTTAATATTTTTTAAGTTTAACTTGTTTCAACCGAAGTGCAATGATTCGTAGAGAATCTAGGGATCGAGATTAACCACCTTATCAATATTAACGATATTTGGCAAGTATTTTGTGAGGTCAAATAAAACAACTGTGTATACTTCCATGTAACATGGATACTAGAGTTACCCTTAACTCGATTTCTATCTTTCAAATCAAATTGTTTGTTTTAGACCAAAGTTTGCAGAGATAATTTCTCGGGTTTTTACCTTGTTTAAGAGTATTAACTACGAACGACTTACCTGCCTTCTCGCAAAAAGAAATGCGGGATTATTAGTCAAGAATTATGTATATATATATAAGTCGAGAATTACAATAAATTGTGCAACTCGTTCGACCCTTACATGTATCAAATCTCGAGCTACCTTTGGTCTTTCTAAGGCGGTCGGCCAAACCACCTTTTTCTTTTCCTTTGCTTCACAAAAATAGCCAATCTAATGGAACTCATAAACGTAGTGGCAGCCACAAGACAACATGAGTTCATCGTTCAAAAGTTAAAGCATGAAACAAAGACCAAACAAAGTTATCCTTTCGTACAAAACGGGGACCAATCTATAACATATAAATATAATGCATGCCAAGTGGTCCATGTAGACAAGAGCATGTAACTATAGAAAATGTACACGGTGGTGGAAAACCAGCTCGATCTTCTTCAAACCAGCAAACATCGTGGCTGATCATCCCTTTTTTATCTTTCTTTTTTGCAGTATTTACTTGATTACACACTTGAACAAGCTAATTTCCAAAACACAAAACGTCCAAAAGTTGGAAAAGGGGGAAGAACTAGCGCAAAAGGTCAATGAATATGAACTGGAGTGGGTTTTCAAGTTTGACAAGTGTAACCTCAGTGTCCTTTGTTCTTCGGTTTCCCTTTTTCACTTTCAGTTATAACCTTTTGGAACAATACCACCCTTTGAAACCTGCATGTGACTAATAATTTCACATCAGTTATTATGCATATAGGGTATAACGAGTTTAGGGTATACACTTAAAAACAATTATGTTTTAGATTTTGAATAAAAAAATGATAATACTGTACTATAGGGAAAATAATTTTACCTCTGACATTTTTCGAATTAAAACTAATAATATTATATTATATAGTAAGAGAAAACATTTTTTTGCTAAGAAAAGGACTATCAACAGTTTTATAGACCTAGGACTGTCTGAAAGACCAAATAGCTTCCAAAAAAAACAGTGGTTTTCTTGACCTAATGATCTTAAACTTCCACGAATGGTTTCAGTTTATTTTCGTTGGCTGAATTGGACGTCTAGAAAGCGAATAGCTTCTTCTGTTCCCCATAGGAAAATTGATTCTCTCTACTGCAAGTGGACGTGCGAGACTAAGAAATAGAAAATTAGACATTGAATTGTGTGGCTCTGTGGAGTGGGAGTAGGACTAGGCAAACTAGCTTCCATTGAAATGATTAAAAAAGCTTGAAATTAATGGAGTTTTACTGCAGGAGAATGGTGAAAAATGAAAATAATATTACCTTCCTATTATGCTCTAAAAAATGGGACACAAATGGAGAGAGAAGTGGTGTGGTCCTTACAAAGAGTTTCTTCTCCATTTCCACCTTTTCTTCTGTGTTCTAGGCAGTCTATTCTCTGTCCTATCATCTCTTCTTCTCCGTCAAATGGCTGAGACAAAAGAAGGAAAGAGAATTTATGAGAAAATGGAGGAAGAAGAAGAGATTGAAGAAGAAGAAGACGATGAAGGTGAATTAGGGTTTGTAGAAAATGACAGAAAGAAGAAAGCCATGTTTACTTCTTCGATTTCTTCAAAGAAAGGTCCACCGGCGTCGTATTGTCAGGCAGATAATTGCAGCGCCGATCTGAAAGGTGCTAAACGCTACTATAAACGGCATAAGGTCTGTGAGTTCCATGCTAAGGCTGCCATGGCCTCCGTCGCCGGAGATCAGCAACGGTTTTGCCAGCAATGTAGCAGGTTTTGAAACCCTAATTCAGATCTGTTGAAGTTTTTATACATCTGAAAATGTTTTAGCAGAAGGGTTTAAGTAAAGTATACTTATACTGTTCTTCATCAAAACAGTAATTCTTGCATTATTCTTGGCTTTGTTCTTCATGAACCTTGTAATTAGCACTTAATTTGCGTCGATTCCCACTCTGATTATGGTGTCAAACCAGCTCTAACTGCTTTCTGAAAACCAAATAATTTCAAGAAATTATGCTTTCTTCTATATTAGGTTAACTTTTTCATAGGTAAGAGCTCTACCCTTTGTGAACTGTTGAAAATATGTTCTTTGATTCTAACTTTCTGTAGAAAATGAAACATGGGTGTCAAGGTTAGGTTCCTGCATTTATTACACCGACGTTCGCAGTACAATTTTATTTTTTTATTTCTTTGAAATTTGAAACTAATAACTATGATCTGATGAAGCTAAACTAAGCTTAGTGTTCTTCATCAAAACAGTAGTTCTTGCAGGAGCTTTGATTCTCATAATGTTATTCACTCTCTCTTTTTCATAATCCTTAGCTTTGTTCTTCACGAACCTTGTATTATTGCTTGATTTGCTTCGAAACCCAGTCTGATTTTGGTTTAATATAGCTGTAAATGCAGTATGAAAATCAAACAAATTCAAGAAACGAAGCTCCCTAGTGTATTAGGTTAACTTTTTTAGGGGTAGAGTTCTGCCTTTTGAAAACTATAGAAAATATGTTCTTTGGATGTAACTTTCTGTAGAAAATGAAAAATCGGGTGTCAAGGTTAGGTTTCTGCATTGATTACTTTCATTTGAGAAATACACTACGCTGCCATTTGGAGTACGATTTTATCTTCTTTTTTTTTTTAAATTTGAAATTTTTAACTATGATTTTGTTCTCCACATTTGTTGCGTTCCATATGAATTTGTTTGGTGTGGGTACTTTTTGAGCATACTTTCTTATTATATATGTTGATTTGTCGAGTTGTAATTGATCTATTTAACATGCATAATATATATTACAACTCAAATAATTATTTATTTTATGTATTGCATTAATTAGATCTGAATATGTCAACGTGTACAATGAGAAGATAAATATATCGTTATTCTTATTTTTTGCGTTAATGATGAATAGGTTCCACATTCTATCGGAGTTTGACAACTCAAAGAGAAGTTGCCGGAGTCGCTTGGCCGGACACAACGAGCGGAGGAGGAAAAACTTGTCGGAGATTCACGGAGACAGCTCTACGTGATGGGGTTAATTTACATAGATCATATTTCTCATTAAACTGCCTCAATTTTAGCCGTGTTATAAAAGACTCGCTCTCGTGCTCTCTCTCTTCTGTCAAATTCATAGCTTTAATTTGTCGTTGGGTTCGTGATCATTTGTGTTTCGACCTTGGTTTGTGCATTCGAATAATATGTTCTCTATTTTAAGATAAACTCTTTTTGTTGCAACCATTTGTAATCGGACATTTAGTTTGCATAATTAAAAGTTATTTTCGTATCATATTTTTTTATTGTATGCTGTCGACTCATAATTATCATGAATTAAATTATATTTAATTATTTATTATATTTTTGAACTAATCACCGACATGTCAATAGGTAAAATAAAAATATATAATATTGCAATTAATCATCGTGATCTTAAAACTTTTTTTTGAGTATTTACTAGTTTCAATATTTGGATCAAGGACAGCGCACACGAGCTCGACATAATTCGCCAAAATTATGGTATTGAATTGTTCAAATTAATCAAAAAATGACTGATTTTAAACTTTGTCGTGCCTGGAAAATCAAGCAGATCATGCGACCTCATTACAAATCTTGATTTGTATCTTTATATGATTATAAACCGGGTGCTATTTACTGATATTTGATGATTTACTATACCCTGATTGAAAGGTGGCTTAAAATCGTAGTATTAGTTAAAGAATAATCAAAGATAAAACGAAGAACATGACTCGGGTGATTCATACTGGATCGTCTTTATACACTGACAAGTCAATCAATAGTTGATTAAATTAAATTACAATAATTATAAATAATGTTATCCTCGTTGCACTCATAATTAATTAACACATCAACATATATTTTAAGATAAAAAAATTAATAAACTTAAAATTATCTTATTTCTAATAGAACACTTAATCATACTAGCATTATCGTATGCGTAATTGAGACTACGACTAGCGCTCGACATCCTCCAACCAAGAGCCTCTCAAACGACAATTAAGTTAAAAGTTTGCTATGCAAATGAGATCGCTCGAGACATCAGTCACTTACCGTGCTTGCTCCGTGTTTCACCGCCATAGTGCCTGCAAGAAAAGAAAACAGTTATACGACGTTTCAGAACTAGTGTACCATGAAATTATTGGCGATATTGGGGTCTTCAGAGTTGTCGGATCCCATAGGATAAGAATAATTCTAAAATTGTTTTCTTAATCTTATCTTCTTATTTTATTGTACAGGGTAACGTGCCGTTAATTGATGAAATAAATATAATAAATCACATTCGGTACACTTGATTAAAATCAATCAATGTTCAATACATGATTGTGTAAAATAAAAAAATAAGGCTAGCATTACTCATATTTTCATTTGGTTGAATTAACATAATTAGAGGACAGAAAGTAATAATATGGACAAATCTAGTTCTTAGGATGATTGTTAGAAGAAAAAAAAAGGTATCAATGAGAAGATGGGATGAGAGGAATTAATTGTTCTTGAATTATTCAGAGACAAGACAGAATAATAAGTTTCATTAACCTGAGATTTTCCTTTCTATTTTTTCTATCGAAAAAAATAAATAAATCAAGAGTGTGCATCTATAAACTTACAACTAGAATCAGATTTCACCTGGTTGCCTGGTTGTGCTGTGCGACAACAGATTCTCACCCATTTCTGCTGCCTGCACAAAATAGAAAACAAAATTTATAAAAACAAGAATAATGTTAGGTTTACCTTCTTATTATACTTTATTACTTTACGCGTTGACGTATCGAGTCATAATTGGTCTAATTAAAATGTATTTAATGTATTACGATTAAAATATTTATTCACATATTTATTGTACTAATCGGCAATCTCAGCTCACACGTCAGCGTGTATAATAAAATTATATGCTAAGAAGGTAAATATAGCATTAGCTAAACAAAGAGCCTCAATCTTGCCTGTACACATCTATTCATTCCTCAATTTAAGTAGTATTCAAACCTAGACAATCAAAATGCTGTTCTGAATCCTGCAATTCCTAGCCTATTGTTGTTCCATTCTGAAATCAGTTATACCCATGAAAATATAATAAAACATTCTGAAATCAAAATGTCATCCATAAGAAGAATTTATCCAGTTTAGCTTTCCTCAACTTTCAATTGAGAATGTATAGGAAACTAGCAAGATATGAGCACTTGATTTGAATGTCAAGATTTTCCATACTTATCAACATATCCCTGCAAAGAAAGATTATGCCAAACACTGTCAATAACTTTAATCAAATCCATCATACACAACACAATAATATTCATCTTCATAAGGAAAATTACCCACCTGAACAAGCTTTTCTATTTTTGATCCCGACAAAGTTAGATATTGCTTGATCGAATCTGTGGTAGCTGGAATCTGGTGCGGCTGTAGAGTGCTGATAATCTTATCAGTCGCCTTTTTAACGATCATATTATGTGCATCTTTGCTCAATCGGTGTATGAGCCATGCTGGTTTAAGTAATTCTTTAACTAGATCAACAAGAGCAACTCGTAAATATCTAGATGCTTTTGATTCTTTTTTCATGTTCCCTTCCACTCTGTGGTTGGAATCCATTTCACTGTTCTGTATATGACGATCAAATTTCAAATCTTTTTTGCTACTTGAGCTGCCTCTTTGATGTCGAGAACCACTAGTGTAAATTATTTTAGTTTCTGTGATTTGTCTTTCATCCAATGGTCTCATGACATCTGTATCTACTGGCTCTGAACCATTATGCTCATCAACAACACTACTTGATCCTAGGGGCTCTGCTTCTGCTACCAATGAATCTTTGCCACGTATATGGGAAGTCTTCTCCATCTTATTCTCCATATTTTTGTTATGCGAAGATAAAGAACTAGCTTCGTCTTCCCGTTTAGAGCCTAAGGTCTTGCATACCATAGAATCACCTGCGAAACAAGGACGCAAAATACTTATAGTGGACGTTCCTTGATGCCACGGATCATTTCCGATCCTTGGTAGCTCAATGCTATCGTAGAGAGGATCATACTGCCTTCCTGGAGAAGATGTTGTGAGAGAAGAAACTAAAAATGATGGTCGGAATGGTACAGATGGCTCCCAATCATACGACAAAACTTCATTTTTCCAGTCGAAAGAATGATAGGATGCATTCACAAGAGAAGAATCACTCAAAAAAGAATAAGAAAATGGCAATGAAGATCCTTCCTGAGCAGAGCGATGATTGGATAGTAACATCCCAGACGTCAGATTACGATTTCCAACTTCATTAAGCGATGAAACCATACCAGGATCAACTTTGCTAGATAGAGAATGTTGAGAATCAGAAACGATGCTCAAAGACACGTGAGTTTCAGATAACTGCCCTTGCCTATGGCTGTCTCCATCCTGCCAAGGTGAGACCTTTTCTGCAGAGAGATTAAGATTTGGATAGAATGGGATTCAAAATAAAAAATCTGGCTCCCTTAAAAAATTCCAAAACTTCAAATTGAAATAACAGTCGAATATCAAGGATTATTGATATCCATTTGCAAATTGTGAGAATTACCTTCTTTTTGCTGGCCACTACTGCCAGCATGATCTTCTATGTGAAGAAATCTACATAAATTCCCTCTAACACACCATCCTTTAGCAAAAAAATCACAGATGGTGGCAGGGCGCTTGTTTTCTGGGGTTACCAACCTGAAAGTATACTACTCACTCGTCACTAATAACTAGCCCGGGAAAAAAAATTTTAAAAATGTATAATGGAAAGAATATGAAGTGAAAGAAACAATAATTGTCATCATTTAATAAGAAGACCAAGAAATGAGATGACATATATACTCTGACACATCCTTTTTTCGAGAACATATATATTGACACACATGAACAATTTCTCCTCCTCCCCTCTCATCCTTGCCCCACGCCTAGAAAACCTTTATACGCTGTAGGAAAACACTCATGGAGCACCTAACCACATGAAACAAATCAAAGGAGAGAAACAATGAAAGTGGTCATCTCTTAAGCACAGTCACTAAGATCAGAATATGACGTTCTCCTTAAATCCTTTTTTGGACTTCAGCTTATAGTTGTTAACGGTTGGTCACTGGAGTTTAGTCACCTCTAACAACATCTATTTTGTCGTTGTTCATTTATGTTGTAGCGAAACATTGTTTCCCTTCTGTTGTTGTTATCACACCTCAAACGCCATTGTTCGTTGTTTCTCGTGTCTCTTTTCTTTTGCAATTTCGTTAATCTTTGTTTGGCGATTTCCTTAGTGACACCATCCAATTTTTTTTGGTTGTTTCACTGCTCAAAGCCTCCAATTCCTTGTAAGTTCTTTGCATTTTTTGTTTCCTACTGAGCAACCGGTTGAAGGTTATATTGAGTTCGTTTGAAGGAAATATGAGATGGTGGACTTGATAAGAAGACTAGTAAAATTCCATTTTGGGTCTTTTTTCTTGTAATTTTGGCTACTATTTAAGTTCTTCAGACCCCCTGAACAGAAGGGTGAAACGCTTTAGTGTTTTCTTCTTCCTATCTTCATTATAACCCTAGTGAACAGAACTGCAGAAGAAGAGTTATAAGAAAACTCTAACCTTCACAGTTCTCTTTCTGAAGATATACTATCAATGTTTTACGTTGATGGAGCTGTTAAAATTAGAAGTTGGTGGACTTATTTTAGAATACCTGATTGTGTAGTTATATTTTCTTAATTAAGGTAGATTTGATTTCAAAGTTAATTAGAAATTAATTTCTAAGTGAATTAGAAATTGATTTCTTTACGCATTACTCTCTTATGAACTAATATCTATAGTTATTAGTTTCCATAATTATTAGTGCTAAACAAATTCTATAGTCATAACTAATATCTATCGTTATATTTCAATTTTGTGTGTAAATATTTTGTCATATGAATGAAATAGTGCTAAACAAATTCTTTATCCTCTCTATTTCTAACAAGAACCTAATACGGTCTTGGTGATCAGCCAAAACAATAAGACAAATAACTTTCATAATCGGAATTGTCCATACATCAAATCAGCCTTTCAATTTAATTTATAAGTACCATGATTGACTATTGAATGAATAAATGTGTCAAAATCTAGTGATGCACTTTAACAAAATCTGGCAAGAAAGAAAGCCGAACTTCACAAGGATGTAAATCAGATCTTGTAGAAAGCTAATCAAAGCACGAGGAACTAGCAAAACCAAGCCGGAGGTCAAAAAACTTTTAAACAGGATGATCTTGTCTTGGTCCACATCAGAAACTAACTACTCCCAACATGAGCCAATGATGAGCTGACTCACAATAAAATTACAACTGAATAATACACAAAACTAAATCAAAATCAAAATCCTTGCCACTTAATGATTACTCTAGTTTCTTCAAACTAAAGAATACATTAGTTTGTCAAAGGGGATGCTGATGTCGAAAGTTCAAATTTTCTTTTCTTTTCTTTTTTGCAATTTTTGGACTACAACTCCAAAAATCTAATTCATTGATTCTGAAACTCCTTTGTTGAGAATTATTATCGGATCTCTGTTGAATACATCAACAAGACTTGTATCTATTTTTGACATTCTATTTCCTTCCAAAAATACCAAACATTTTACTTTCACAATACAAAATCGTGAATCAATGTCCAAAGAGGAGGCGTGCACGAAGCATATAGTTGTTTGATGTGTTCTAATTTCCCATAAAAATAGAATCACTAAAAAAACCTTTAAGATGTTAATCGTAAGTGAGGACATTGATTAGGGAGAAAAATTAATATAGATTCGTATTCACATACATGAGAATTATATAAGATCAAGAATAAACTTTTTTCCAATTCTGCCTTTGTGACTTCATCAGTCAAATTAATCTAAGTTTACCAAAAGAGGGTTGTTTGGTAAAAAGTTGGTATTGTGGGGCGTTATTTTGGGATAATGTTTACTGTGTTATGATTTGAGACATTGGTAAGTAGGGGTTGAGTCCTGTTTGGTTGAGAACAATAGAAGTTATGTAGAGGGGTAACATTCCGAGCTTGTGCATTTTTTTTTGTGCTAGTGGTGTAGTTGTAAGAGTATTTGTGCAGTTTCTTCCTGTTGAGAGCAGGGACTACCAGAGAATTGAGAAACTTGCTTAAAGAGGAGTTTCTAGTACAAAAATGTTCCAAAAAATAAACACAATATAATATTATAATCATAGTAGAGTCACTTTGGCATGTCATAATAGGATCCCTAAATAATAAGCATATGCCAATTGCCATCATTATGAAGTTGTTCTGAAAAAAAGTGAAAATACATATAACCTTACCTTAGTGCAATTGGGCTATTGTCACGAGTCGGTTGCTTGGCTAATTGCTTCACATCTTCGTCCAAATGGAGCACGTCATTATTCTCGTCAAAATCGTGATTGCTAAGAGCAACCCTTTTCCTGGTAAGAGTTGATAAACTGGTGGCTTTAGCCTCAATAATCTCACTACTTCCCAAATGCTTGCTAGCATGATTGAATTTATCAAGTTCTTTAGAGTTATCTTCCTCTGAATGGCTCTCACTACCTTTTTTATTGACCAAACATCCTTCTCGTCGTCCTTCATTTTGTGAGGCAATAAGAAACTTACTGGATTCTAAACCCTTTGTCTCCTCAGGCAATGGCTCCTCATTGTTTCTCAAAGACTTGAAAACTGAACAAGGAAATTTGAGAGCACCATTGTTATTTCCATCAGCGGAGTGATTGGATGAACCACGAAATATAGATTCATGAGGATTACAAGAGCCTGATCTCATTAGCCTCTCATGTCCATCGGTTTCCATACTTGCACTCAAATCTATATGTAACAAAAAAAAATCAAGATTACAGAGAGGGAAGAAAAAAAATTGTTAAACGAAGCAAGTAAAGATTGACAAAGAAAGTTGAATCAACATGAATTCAGATAAAAACCATCCTTCCTTTAAGTATACACGAACAGAAAATTTTGAAAATCCATCAAAAGCAGGTCTAGGCCAGCTAAAACACACTCTTTTTTCACTTTTCGTTCCATAAATTCCTCGTTGAGAACTCCAAATCCAATCGTACATTACCTTTTTCATTAGCATCGCCGCTCGTCGGAAAATTCAAAACATCCATCTCTTCCACTCCATTACCCTCGTCTCCAACCACATCGCCAAAATCTTCATCTTCTTCTTCTCGCACTTGTTTCTCTTCAACTATCTCCTCCTCCTCCTCCACCTCCTCAGGATCATCTTTATCTACATCCTCCTCTGCATCATCTTCTTCCTCTCCCCCTCGTTCCTCTTCTTCTTCCTCAAATTCTTCTTCTACAGCCTCGTTTTCTCCGAAAATAACAAAATTAGATGAATCCGGGACAACATCGTCGGCGTTGCCGTTGGAGTTGGTGGAAACCGGTGGAGGCGCCATCGCCGAAGCCGGTGGATGTTGCTGTACTTTGTTCTATTGGTTTGGGTTCGAAAACCATCGTCGGCCTAGTTTACTTACACGACTGGCTTTGAACAACGACATGTCGTCGTGAGACCTGTCAAGTTTGTTTCTTCACAACCTTACCCATTTGATTTCTCATTAGTATTGAATGTTAGAGATTATAAATAAGTGATTACAGAAGTGAGTTAATTGTGATAAGTAATGGTTGCAGGCTGTTTTTCTTTCTTTTTTTTTATCACATTAATTCATTAAATAAATATTTAAATATAACTAATTTTTATTATATTTATCGTAACAATAGTTAATAAATAATTGATGATTATCAACGCATGACTGTCGTATCAGGCTGGGCACTTGCGAGCGAATGTGGTAAAACTACAAACAGCATGATACAATTTCACACGATTTTGTTCTTTTTTTTTTCTCTTTGAAACATGGATGTGATCATAACCTTTAATAGGGAATAAATAATTCTAAATAATTCTAAACAGCAAGATAGTTTTCAATACTAAAATAATTCTAAATTCACTCAGAGACTATTGAAGATGAAAACAAGGTTCAGTCATGTTCAGCATATGAGGCGAAACATTTGATCACATAAGGCTAAACTAATATACCTCGTCGATGTATCTCAGAGGCTATAGAGGATGATACAGACTAAGGAGCATCAAGAGATCAAACAGACAACTGAACTCGAAGTTCATCTTTACAAACGACGTCTGACTCAAGCTCTTTCTCCTCGAATGCGGCGAGCGAGCTGGATGTCCTTAGGCATAATGGTGACTCTCTTGGCATGAATCGCACAAAGATTAGTGTCTTCGAAGAGTCCCACCAAGTATGCCTCCGCCGCTTCTTGTAAAGCTGCAACGGCGGAGCTTTGGAACCTGAGATCAGTCTTGAAATCCTGAGCAATTTCACGAACAAGTCGCTGGAAAGGCAACTTCCGGATGAGAAGCTCGGTGCTCTTCTGATACTTTCGAATCTCACGAAGAGCGACGGTTCCAGGTCTGAAACGGTGGGGCTTCTTCACCCCTCCGGTCGCCGGAGCAGACTTCCGTGCTGCTTTCGTCGCCAATTGCTTTCTCGGAGCCTTGCCGCCGGTGGATTTCCGGGCAGTTTGCTTCGTACGAGCCATATGGATTCTGGATGGTGAACGGGGTTAGAGGTTTCGAAATTGCGCAATTTGGGCTCCTATGGGTGGAGGAAAAGCGTCGTATATAATGAGTTGTTTGAAAATGATGGACAATACTGTCCGTTGATATATTGAGTTATTGACGGCTATTGTTTAGTGTGAATCGGATAGGGGACGTGGCTAGGGCTGGGACCCGCGGGTACGGATCGGTTTTTGCCCTAGAAAATAACCGACCCGGTGGGTACGGTTATCTACTTAAAAAACCGTCGGTTAATCAGTCATTGACTAAAACCGATCCATAACCGACCCATTTATCGGGTCGGTTATGGGTCGGTTTCGGTTAATAACCGTTGTCAAAACAGCGGTTTTAGACCAATTTTTCTGCCGATTTTCTTCCAGTTTTAGACTGATTTTTCGGCGAGTTTCCTTCCGATTTTCTACCTAATGCATATTCTTCCTCAAACTACAAAGTTTGTTAACATATATCATCTAAATAGTAAATACACAGCAAATTAGCAAATAAAATTAATTAAGCATAAGAAAGTTGATGAAAGACAAACCCGTCGCAAATGAAGATTCGACAGAGGGGAATCGGCGACTGCGAGGCGAGGGCGAGGGCTGCGAGTGCGAGGCGAATCGGCGACTGCGAGGCAAGGGCTGGGAGCGACTGCGAGGCGGGGGCGAGGGCGAGGGCTGCGAGGCGAATCAGAGACTAGGAGGCGAGGGCTGGGAGCGGCTGCGAGGCGAGGGCTGGGAGCGGCTGCGAGGCGAGGGCTGGGGCTGCGAGTGCGAGGAGAATCGGCGATTGCGAGGCTAGGGCTGGGAGCGGCTGCGAGGAGAGGGAGAGGGCGATGGCCGAAATAGTAAATATGATTAGACTATTGATTTTTAGGTTGAATTCGGTTCGGTTCGGTTTATCCAACATAAAACCGAAACATAAATCGTTTTTCTTCAGAAATTCGGGTCGGGTAGTGGTTCGGTTTTTTAACCATAAAAAACCGACTGAAACCGACCCATTTGATCGGTTCGGGTCAGTTTTTCGGTTTTATCCAACCCATTTGCCACCCCTAGACGTGGCTACGGTCGCACTCCACAAAACCAAAAGGCGATCCTGGCCTTTGTTTTGGACGGTGGATGTTTGATCTGATTTGGATTGATGACCTGGTGGAATTAGGAGTTGGCATCCATTGCTCAATTTTGGGTTAAGAGCAATTTCTATAACAGTTAACAAATTTTAATTCAACGACAATTTGATCTTACCTACTCTAATTTGACTAAACAATTACTTCCACAAACTCAAAAATAAAATAAACTAGTGGCATCGACACGCAGCTCTTCGACAGGGTTTAATTTATTTTTGAAAGTTTATGTTTTTTTTTCGACTATAATTTGTGGGTTTTGATGATTTTACCCTAATTATGAGGGTAAAAAATTGAACTAAACCATATACTTTGAATAATTTATCAAATTAAACTTAAAATTAACAAAATATGAAAGTGAACGCGCTTCGTGATGCAAAGACATGCATTAGTATTACTTAAGGGTGGACACAATCTGGTCTACTCCGATTGAACCAAAATCAACAGTTTCAATTTTTTGGAACCACAACCAACAATTTGACGTGGTCTTATTTTACTTCAGTTCTATTTATTATCATTTCAAAAGTCTTTATTTATCATTTCAAAAGTTCTTTAAAATTATATTCTAAAAATAAAAAAAAATTGTATTATAATGTATCTTAAGTAATAAATATTTAGCCTATTTTTTATTACAGTATAATTATGGAGATGAAGTGCCCCAAAAATTCGAACACGTTATTCATAAACAACGAAGAAACTTAATCAAATGTGACTTCAGAAATGGAAGTCACGACATTGCAGGGTAATGTGTTGACTTTATTATGTTAATAATATCAATGTTAATAGTTATATATATATATGTAGAGAGAGAGAGATGGAAGAGAGAGAAAATGTCAGTTATTAAGACCAGGAATTCATGGCGACCTCGGGTTTGAGACCGCCCGAACATTAACCATAATTCTGGTGCCAACGAAGAAACCTCCTCCATTTTTCAAACCCCTTTTTTCCTCCTCGATCTCCATTTATCTAAAACATCTGCTGACTGCCCTTCTTTATCCCATCCAATTTCATCGCCGGTGAAGAAGATCGTCGTCGAATATCATCATTTTCCGCCCAAAAAACAGCCATGGCGGCGTACCGGACCGACGACGATTACGATTATTTGTTCAAGGTGGTTTTGATCGGCGACTCCGGCGTCGGAAAATCCAATCTCTTATCGAGGTTCACTCGCAATGAATTCAGCCTTGAATCGAAGTCCACGATCGGCGTTGAATTCGCCACCAGAAGCATTCACGTGGACGATAAGATTGTTAAAGCTCAGATTTGGGACACTGCTGGCCAAGAAAGGTTCTGAATCTCATTTTGTTTCTTCTTTTTCGATCCATTTTTTAAAATTGTTTGTGTTTAGAAACTTGGGAAGGTGAGTTTGATTATGTCTGTAGCTACGAAATTGCAGTAATTTTTATTTTTCTACGAGCTATTAAAATTGCATAAAATTATTGAACATGATTTATCGATTAATAAAGATTACAAAAATAAAAATGTGATGAAATTTTTTTAAGTTAATTAAGTTAAACAAAAGTAAACATTTATCATTATAGTATTTTTCTTATTTCTCTATAGATTATTAAAATTTTACCAAATTTATTAAAATTGCTAACAAAATTGACCAATATTTTAAAAAAAATGTGACGACATGATATCTATTAAAATTATATTAAAGTTGAAAGTATTAATCAACAACTTTTAAAATCTGATGTATCTGTTATAATTGCTTACATAATTCATAGGGTAAATTTTACCATTATTTATAATTCAACATTATCCATTAGTAAGTATTTTATGTTGATATTGATTGGATTTTTGTTAGGTATCGAGCTATAACGAGCGCATACTATCGCGGGGCCGTAGGCGCTCTGCTAGTGTACGACGTGACCCGACACATAACCTTCGAGAACATATCGAGGTGGCTAAAGGAGCTTCGGGACCACACAGATGGCAACATCGTAATTATGCTAGTAGGAAACAAGGCGGATCTTCGACATTTGAGAGCCGTGACGGCCGAAGATGCCAAGGATTTTGCCGAAGGGGAGAAAATGTTCTTTATGGAAACATCGGCACTTGAATCCCTCAACGTCGAAAATGCTTTTGCTCAAGTTTTAACTCAGATTTATCGGGTCGTTAGTCGAAAAGCTCTAGACATCGGTGATGATCCGGCGGCTTTGCCGAAAGGTCGGACTATTGAAGTGGGGACGAAGGATGATGTCTCGGCCGTGAAGAAAGTCGGGTGTTGCTCGGTTTGAATATAGGTCAAATCCTTTATTTCTAGTTCCTTACATTANAATGCTTTTGCTCAAGTTTTAACTCAGATTTATCGGGTCGTTAGTCGAAAAGCTCTAGACATCGGTGATGATCCGGCGGCTTTGCCGAAAGGTCGGACTATTGAAGTGGGGACGAAGGATGATGTCTCGGCCGTGAAGAAAGTCGGGTGTTGCTCGGTTTGAATATAGGACAAATCCTTTACTTCTAGTTCCTTTACTTCAACTAAAGTTGCATAGATTATGGTATTTGATGCGTCAAACGTCTTTGATATTTGAACAAATTATTAATAAAAATAATTCAAATTACAAGCAAAGAAATGGTATCTAGCTTTCATCAATGTGTGTTTGTATTTAGTGATTGAGTAATGCAATCTTTACTTTTCTGTTCAAAATTGTCAAACGTTTCGATTTCTTTCTCAGCGATGATGTCACATTGCTTGGTGACAAGACCAAGAATAATTTATATAAGCAATATATGAATGCTTGTTTCATTAATGATTATTTCATAGAAAAATAATCCATTTCAAACGAGGTCTATGAGAGAAATAGAGAAGGCCAAAGATAGAATAAAGAGAAATAGTCGCCATCACGCGAATCCCTTGCAGTGTTAGGAATAGGATGACCTAAGTCGATGTTACATGTTTGGATCCGCTATAGTTTATTTTCAACTTTAGAATTTGACTGGTTAAATTAATCAAGCCATCTAGATTGAAATCATTTAGATCCCCACAAAAACTTGCTTTCTCGAGAAAGATCTTTCCCGAGCATCGGACCATATCTAGTTCAACATGATTACATCCAGAATCAGATCAAATTTTAGACGATTCGGTGAGAATCTAGTCCAACCGTTGGAGCTAAATAGAAGATTTACGGACGATGAAACAAACCATTAGTTCATTAAAGGAATTCTAAACATGACGTCGCCAATATAGAATGTTCCGTCACATCGTTATTATCGAACAAAGTAGCGTGTAGCGGAAGAGAATCTGCGAGCCAAGTTAAAAAATAAATGGAAATAAATTCGGAAGATTTAAGTATAATGTTTAATTGCTTGACTGACTTTAGCTCTTTGCCACATCATTCCATATTAGAGGTGGCAATCGAGTGAGGGGCGGAGGAAACGAGGAACTGGTGGCGGAGCATCAACCGATCAGTCCCGAAGACCCACTCTCGCATAGGTGTTAGCTCCTGCCCACAACGGCGGAGGAACTGGTGGCGGAGCATCAACCCACCAGTCCCAAAGACCTTCTCTCGCAGAGATGTTAGCCCCTGCCCACAACGGCGGAGGAACTGGTGGCGGAGCATCAACCCACCAGTCCCGAAGACCTTCTCTCGCAGAGATGTTAGCCCCTGCCCACAACGGCAGAGGAACTGGTGGCGGAGCATCAACCGATCGACCTGCTCTCGCAGAGGTGTTAGCTCCTGCCCACAACGGCGGAGGACTGGGCGGAGGGAGATCTGGCCAAGGAGGAACAGGCGGAGGTGGATCGAACAGTCAAGCCCATAGACCTACTCTCGCCCCTGGCGACGGTGGAGGATCAAACAGCCATGGCCAGCCGGGGAATGGCGGAGGAACAGGTGGAGGAGGATCAAACACTGAGTCCCAAAGACCTACTCCGGCCACTGTGAGAGCCCCCGGCCGCGGTGGAGGATCTAATGGCAATGACCGTCGACGGAGTAGCGGCGAAACAAGCTCAGGAGCATCAGAAAGCCAATCCCAACAATCTCAGCGTTAGGGATTTATGTATGGATGCATACATGTGTGTATGTATGTATGTATGAATGTATGCATGTATGGATGTATGTGTTTAATATAATTATTCACTTTTTCTCATCTTGATTTTTTATTCAACACAATATTAAAAATTAAACCAGTAATTCTTAGTAAAGAAGCTCATCTGGTTGAGATTTGGTTTGATCAAGGCTCCAAAGCAAATATATTCTAAAATGATGCCGATGTCAATGACACAAACAAGAAACCCTTATTATTAAAACCTGGACTAGACTGAAACTTCATGTCTGCAGCCATAGCTCAGAACGGAAGATGGGTACGGGATTGGTTCTTCGGCAAGATCACGCAGAGGCTATGGAGCTATAACGATTCCCCCACAGTGTTGGGAAGACCAGGATCGAAAACTTACATTGGTCGCCAAAGTAACTGATAACCAATATGAGAAACACATGCATATCAAATATGAGACCTTGAACAACTAGAAACAAAAACTCAGATCCCCTTTTAGAAAAGAAAGAGGAAACGAACTAGATCTGAATCGATTTGTTTGATTAGAGTCAAAATGAGATGCACTAGTGGATCAAAGCACATCACCTAAGATAAGTCTATGATTATCTTTTTATTGTATTTTTTTTTTTACGTTGATGTATCAAAGATTGATTTGCGCCACCAGTATAATAAATAATTATTTATATTTTAATATATGTAATTTAATTAAATTAATTAGTAGTTTACATCTCAACGTGCCTACTAAAAATGTAAAATGAGAAGGTGAATCTAACAATACTCTATGACTCTACACATGAGCCTCCGCCACACATTATAATGGATATAATGCGAGCCCTCAATTCGATCCCATAGGTCCAAAAATAGAATTTATTATTGGGCTAAGATTTAGCCCAAATCATGATTAAAGGGGTGATTTAATTAGAAAGAACATCCATGATTAGACGTAGTTGTGAGACATAGATCCATCAATAACTCAAAAACCTGATTTAATATTGGGTCATGCGAAATTTAGGTTGAAGAAGGAACATGTAAATTGAACAATCAAACTCTAATAGACCGCTGTTTACATTTTCAAAATGTGCATGGATTGTTCATACATGATGCATGCATATCGGTATTAAGGATGAGATGTAAATTTATTGAGGGTTATCCTTAAATTGGTAGATTTTTTTTATTGATGTACGTATTTTAATAATTTTTTTGTTTTTTGTATTCCAAAAATCATGTAATTCTTGAAAATTCACCAAATCTTTCAAAATATTATCTTATATTATTGTAAATGTGTAGTAAAAATTTTAAGCAAAAAATCAAGCAGATAGTTGCACCCAACAACGATCGTGTGCCTTGGTCAAATTTATTTTTTTAAAACTCAATCGTTTTAGCCTATTTGTGTGAAACTCTTGGTCAAATTGATCATTAAATCATTTGCATACTTATATCCAAATACATTGGGATCCGCCATAGTTTATTTCAAGTTTAAAATTTTAATCGGTTAAATTAATCAAACCAAACTTGCTTCCTCGACAAAGATCTTTCCCAAGGATCGAACCATATCTAGTTCGACATGATTACATCGCAAATAAGATCAAATTTTAGATGCTTTGGTAAGAATCTAGTGGAACCATCCAAAGTTCTTGGATCAAACAATCAGTTCCAAAGACCTACTGGGAACATCCAAAGTTCTTCGAGTGTCGGAGGAACAAGCACAGAAGCGTCAGAAAGTCAACCCCAATGCTCAGTGCTCTAATCAATCTCTGCGTTTGTTGATTCATGATGAAATGTCTGCAGATTTCCGACATGTTTTTTAATAAATGGTGTGCTATTTGGATGTAGATTTCGTCCTCCATCTTGTAAAATAGTAATAATCTCTCTTTGGTTGGCTTCAAGAATAACTTATTTGCGTTCACATAAGATTGCTTGTGTGTATTATTAGGCCTGGGCGGCGGATCGGATCACCAAATTTGATCTGATCGGATCGTGACCGATCGGATCGTGACCGATCGGATCGTGATATTGAGTTATCGGATCAGATTGGTCAATCCGACAAAATGTTCTTCCCTGTTTTGAAATTAATCCAATCCAAAACATCCAGAATTCCAAAACAATAATAATCTAAATCAAACAATCTCAAACAAACAATCACAAACAATGAACAATGCAAACAATCCGAAACAATCCTTGAATATGAACAATCCAAACAATCCCCGAAACAATCCAAAACAATCCATTACAAATTTACAATTTACCATCCATCATAAGTCCATAACCATAACTACATTAACCGTACGTAATACATCCAAACAATTCAAAAATACATCCAAACAATTCAAAATAATCCCACAAAATCCAAACAATCCAAAATAAGAAAACAATTCTATAACTAAGCATACAAAAATAAAACTACGATAATCCACCGACTAGAGGTCCATAATCGGCTCTAAGTCTCCTCGGGTTGCATTCTCCATAATTTCTACAAAACGAAAACACATAAAAGACACCTATATTAATATTTGTATAACATTAATAAATAACATTGTTGATAAATAAAGGATAGTTGAAATATACCTTCGTCAATTGTAGAGTAGTCTTCTAATACCTCCGACAAAAGTGGAGTCTCCGATTCAGAACGGAGCCAACTCTGGGTGCATATAAGGGCCTCCACTGTTTTCGGTAACAGGGAAGTGCGGAATGAGTCGATAACGCGACCACCACAGCTAAAAGCTGACTCCGACGGCACAGTAGAAATTGGAACGATCAATACATCCTTCGCTATCCGACTCAAAATTGGAAATTTATGAGAATTCAATTTCCACCATAGCAAAAGGTCTAGAGTCTCGGATGGTTCTTCAACAGCATCGTGTAGGTAAACGTCAAGTTCCGACCTACTAATTCTGGACTCGGCAAAAGATGACCCGGAGTATAAGCGAGAAAATAATGGATCCTTCAGTAGTGGTGCACTAACGTTGGACAAACTCGATGGTTCGTCACTTGAACCCTTATACACATTGTAAAATCGGCGCAAAAGAACATCAACTTCGTCATAATATTCACGCCCCCGCTCCTCCCCCATCAGAATGGTTAAACAAAGCTTTAACATGTTTGATTTGCATCGAGGATCTAAAACCACTGCAAGCCACATAACTTTATTCATTTTTTCGACATCGCCCCAATACTTGTCGAATTTGGCAATCATGCCATTAGCCATTATTCTCAATAATGGATTAGGACTGTCCACGTGAAACTGAATATTAAGCTTCATTCGACATACCTCACTAACATACATGTTGGATGTCACATAGAGGGAACCCGATACTGCAAACGTCGAATCATAGAAAATTTTCTAGAATTTGGAAAATTGTCTAATGTCAACCCAATCTTCGTCTGTTAGAGGCCCTTCTTCTCCCATATATGCTAGGAACTGAGTGTCGGATTCTGCAAGTTTGTCAAATGCAGCTGCATACTTCTCAGCCCTTTCCAACATAAGATATGTCGAGTTCCATCGACTAGGCACATCAAGAGTCACATTGCCCTTAAATGTGATTTTCATCATGTCAATGCAACTCTTGAACTTCAGTAACCGTGCTGGTGAAGATTTAACGTACTTCACTGCCCTCTGAACTCGACAAATAGAAGCTTGATGCTCTCTAAGTCCATCATTCACAATTAGATTGGTGATATGAGCAAAGCATCGCACGTGAATGAAGTCTCCATCCAAAACCAATCCATTCCAATGTCGCAAACTCCTAACAATATGTGCAATGACAACATCGTTGGATGAGACGTTATCTACCGTAATGGTGAACACCTTCTCAATCCCCCAATCACGCAAACACTGCTCAATTAATTTGCCGATGGTTTCTCCTCTGTGGTCATCAATCTGCCGAAAATTTAGAATTTTCTTGTGCAATTTCCAATCTCCATCGACAAAGTGGTCTGTCAAAACAATATAATTGATGTTCTGTGCCGAAGTCCAACAATCTGTAGTAAGGCACATACTCTGGTGACTTTAACTAAAAAACTCCTTCAACTGATTTTTTTTCTTCTTGTAAATGACATCGATATCCCTTGACACTGACCTGCGCGAAGGTAGGACAAACTCGGGTCGGAGATATGCACACCACCTTCTGAATCCTTCCTTTTCTACCATTCTGATCGGTAGTTCATCTGTTATGATCATGCTGGCAAGTACTTCACGCGCTTCTGCCTGCGTAAAGGATGATACAGAAGACGAACTTGCTTCCCCTTTGAGCGTAGTATAAGGCAACTTCTNTCAGCATATGGGATTCAACCCGAGCAGAATCGAAATCGGAAATTAAACCAGAAGAAATTTTACTTATTAGAACAGCTTCAAGCTCACAACACCAGTCATCCAATAAACAATTGATAGATAGAAAGAAAAAAGGATCAAATTCAAAGAAAAACACCCACCGGGATCGAGTTAAGGGTTTCGGCGGGATCGAGGATTCGTCGGGTTAGTCGCCGGGATCGAGGATTCGTCGCACTAGTCGCAGACTCGCAGGGGTTCCGTTCCGTCGGGGGCTGGCTTCGTCAGTCGCGGCCGCGGGGTTAGGGTTTCGGCGTCGGGGACTCGGGATTTCTTCGGAACTTGGGGGTCGGGGACTCGGGGGATCGAGAATTTCGTTAAGTTTAAAGTTTTAAACGTTCGGATTGACTATCGGATCGGATCGGATCGCTCCCAATCTGATATGCGATCCGATCCGATAATCAATCTGAACATCGGATCAAAACAAAAAAAAAAACTCACCGATTACCTTTGCCCGATCCGACCGAATCCGATCCAATCCGATCGGATCGTCGGATTGGGTCGGATCGGCCCACCCCTATGTATTATAAATAAATGAACTTTGAATTGTTATTTTGTGAGTCTAAGAGACATTGTATTACATGTTAAAGAGATTTCTACTCTTAAAAAAATAATTTCTAATCAATCGTGAAATATTTGACTTCACGAGTTGGTAGTTGGTACTTGTTCGTCCTAAAATTATCACATTTTTAGATATTTTTTACTTGTGGAATTATTCATTTTTGAGCCATTTATCATTATTTTCAAATTATTATGCTAAAACATTAGTATGATTAAAAGAAATATTGAATCATTGCTACAACATTTTTGTAATCTGAATTTACATCGAGTATTTTTTTTATCTTAGCCTCAAATATGAGTAAATCAATTAGTTATCATATTTCCAATATTTTTACTAGTTATTAAAAGGAAAGATTGTAACTATGCAACACTCAGCTAAGATTAGTTGTTTGTTGTTTACATTATAGATTAGAGATGAACATTCTTCATTTTTTGTCATTATTTTCAATTGATTTTTCGATAACCCTAATTTGAATTATGTTATGTTTCATACTCTAGTGTTGCATTTAATGATTAGTCACTAAACATTTGTGAAGTACTACATTAATTTCACTGGTCACGTCAAAAACGGAAGAATTACATAAAAATACTATCATTGTTTTTAATCTAACATAAGAATGATATATATATATATATATATGAAGAAATTATCCACATAACTTTCAATTTAAGATTTTTCAATCAAATTCTTAAGATTTCTTTTTGCCCGACATCAACCATCGCAAAAGAACCAGAGCTCGCAACCTCTAGATGAACCATCCATGGAGAAACGGCTCTTCATCTGGCAGCTGGGGCAAAGCGTTTTACCTTCGTTCAAGGGATGATGAGTTCTTTAACGAAAGAAAAGCTTCAAACTCGAGACAGAAAAGGAAACACTGCCTTGTGTTTTGCTGCTGCAACTGGATCTAAGGATATTGTTCAGCTTCTGGTGAATATGAACCCTAATCTGCCATTGATGCGTGGTGGTGGAGGTATGACGCCCCTTTACGTGGCTTTTATGTCTGGGGATAGAGAAACTATCTACTATTTGAGCAAAAGATCTGGGTCCATTCTTAGAGATCAAGATTTGAAATTTATATTCTTTACCCATCTTAACAATGGTTTATTGGGTCTCTCTCTCTGTCTCTGTCTCTCTCTTCTCTCTCTCTCTCAAGTTTTGAAAACTATAGTGCCCTGATTTAGCTTTGAAATGCTCAACGTTAATGGAAACCTAGCTCTTGCTCGGGACGGTCAAGAGCTATTCTCGTCGGAGAACCGAGATCTACTTAAAAACGGCGAGAAATGGATAAAAACAACGCCAAAATATTTCATGCTCCTCGGGGCTCTGGTCGCCACCGTAGTATAAACAGCCCCATATAGCTTCTCCAACAATGGATATTCCGGCGAAATCACCGGAGCTCCGTTCACGGTCTTTTCTACCTCAGACTCAAACGCGCTATTCACAGCAGCTACATCGATTCTCGTTTTCTTGTTCATTCTCACCTCCCGATACTCAGAGAAGGATTTTATCTCGTCTTCACCTGGAAATTTAATTGTAGGGCTGACGTCACTCTTCTTCTCCATTGCAGCCATGGTCGTCTCTAAGCTCCAACTTCTTCATTTCTTATAACCATGGTTCTTCTGTGCAGGTCTACCTATCATTCGAGATCCATGTTCCGGCCCGCATGCTTCGTTAGAAACAGATGAACTAGGCGGCCTTGCCATGCATGAAATGCATTTGCTTTATTAATTTGAGTTTATGAATTATATTTTGTTGTCTGAAATCAAAACATAATCTTTTTTTAGTTTGATTATTAATTTTATGAAATTTAAATGAATCATTAGAATGTTAGAACATATGATATATTCAATCTTGGTTCTTTTTATGATATTTCTCGTTAAGTATTTAAAAAATAATTTAATATAAATAAATTAAAATTGAGCCATGGCTATGAAATTTGTAAGTTTAATTAAAATTCAAATAAAATTTATAATAGATTAATAAGTTATGTGAGTTGTAAGTATGAACAAAATTAGAGATTAAATTTAATACAAATAAATAAAATTTGAATAAAGAGCATAATAGCTTGGTTATGTAAATACATCAAACTTAGATAAAATTTTCAATTAGAACATTAGATTTCAATGAAAAAAATAGAAATTACATTAAGAATTGCTTAAAGTCCGATCCTGGTTTAATGCTCTTACTACATTAAACCTCAATACAAGAATTTATATTGGTTGGATTTTATTCTGTTTTCAAAAGAAGAACCTATAATTGAACCGTACGGTTCTCGATCGAATTTTTCAAAATTAAAACAAACCCAACCGATGTTTTATGAGGCGGTTCGATTTTTGGCGACTGTATTTTAGATGATAAATGAATCCAATAATTTAATGTGAGAAATTAAATCATAAGCTTAAGAAGATAATTACGCCACTGTTCGCCAAGCCTTCTATCTCGCGGAAATGGTGTTCGTTTGATCAGACCAAATACGCGAATCCCAAATCCACGATCTGCTTTTTCTTCTCCTCCTCCAATGTCCGATCACTGAATTCCCCTTCCATGGCGCGTAGTACTTCGCTTCTTAAGCAAACACTCGCTCTAATTTTCATCCTTCTCGCCATTTATGCGATTATCAATACTTTTCTCAGCCCCGCCATCACTACCAAGCTCGACGGCTCTTTACCTTCCGTTTCTGCCGATTTCAAGATGCTATCGGATCCGCTTAGTAATCGCATGCTTTATCCCGGAAGATTTGTGAATTCTGTTAAAATATACATGTACGATTTGCCGAAGAGGTTCACTTATGATGTAATCGAGCATCATTACATTGCTCGCGGTGGTCAACCTGCTGCGGATGTATCGGAGCTCAAATATCCGGGGCACCAGCACATGGCGGAGTGGTACCTTTTCTCAGATCTTCAACGACCTGATTCGGATCGTTTTAGGTTGCTCGTGGAGAGAGTGTTGGATCCTGAAGAAGCTGATTTGTTCTACGTTCCTTTCTTCTCGTCTTTGAGTTTGATCGTGAATCCGATTCGGCCAGCCACTGCTGTGGGCGAGGACCAGGGAAGGCCGGTGTATAACGACGAAGAGACGCAACAGGCATTGATTGGCTGGCTAGAGGAGCAGAAGTATTGGAAGAGAAACAAAGGGCGTGACCATGTGTTCATTGCTCAGGACCCCAACGCATTATACAAAGTTATCGATCAGGTCAAGAACAGTATGTTGCTTGTTTCTGATTTTGGAAGACTGCGAGCAGACCAAGCATCTCTGTTGAAGGACGTGATTCTTCCGTATTCCCATCGAATCAACTCTTACAAGGGCGACATTGGTGTTGGGGATCGCAAGACATTGTTATTCTTCATGGGAAATCGGTACAGGAAAGAGGTAATCGCCTATTTTTTCTATAATATCATAAATTCTAGATTGAGGTTATGATACATTCATTAGATCTGCATGAAAATTTCTATATTTCTATTCCTATATGAGCTGTAATATGTTTCCACAGGTTCATGACATTTTTATGTACAATTGTAAGAAGGAAAAAGTAGATCACAAAAGATTTGATCGTTCTACTTCTTATCATTGCATGTGCTTTTGATGGCTTTATGTTGATAGCTGAACTTGTTAAAGTATTTCATAAAGTTCTGAAATTTATCAATTTTAATTATGTCAGTTAACAAAGAAATCTAATCCTAATACTCAGTAATTGGTTATTAATTGAGAAACAGTCCTTCGGCTGAAAATTCTGTTTTATTCAATGATAATAGCGCACTTTTGCGTTGAAAGCAAGGAGAACTCTTGCATAGAGGCTGGGTAAAAAATGGAGTATAGTGACAGGGATAGCTCAATGGAAACTAATGTATTGATTATGATTCTACATGTACGTATCTAGCACATTCATGATTTTGAAAACGTTGTGTTTATGTACGCCAATTGTTAAGAGTTTTTTTTCAATAAAATCCAGAAACAAGCTTTAGAACTCACGTATTAATGGATTGGCCATACCATCTTGTCCTGCTTGTTTTACATTGTAATGATGGGGTTCCAAATGTGGTCTCAAGTTTTCTGCATTTCTCATGTAATAAGTGATTGAAATCTTACGGCTAAATGGTAGCTTCACGATTGTCTGTAGGGAGGAAAGATTCGTGACTTGCTTTTCCAAATCCTCGAGAACGAAGAGGATGTTATCATAAAACACGGAGCACAATCTAGAGAGAGTCGGCGTGCTGCGTCACAAGGGATGCATACATCTAAATTCTGTTTAAATCCGGCTGGTGACACACCATCGGCTTGCCGATTGTTTGACTCTATTGTTAGTCTTTGTGTCCCAGTGATAGTTAGTGATAGTATAGAGCTACCATTTGAAAATGTGATAGACTACAGAAAGATAGCGATATTTGTGGAATCTGCATTGGCAACAACGCCTGGATTCTTAGTTTCAAAGCTGAGAGAAGTTACGGAGAAGAGAATTCTGGAATATCAAAAGGAGTTGCAAGAGGTTAGTGCCACTTTTTTTTTGTTAACATTTTTTTCGAGTTTCCATTTAAGTTGTTTATGGTGGATTATGGTGTGTATATATACTTGAGAAAAATATGAACTATGATAAGACAGATAGAAAGAAAGGAGGAGATCAGGATAAGATTTGAACTGGCTCAGCTGGTCCTCGCTATGGTTTAATTAGATTAAAGTATCCATGTGAACTCAATAAACCTGATTTTGAATTTCCTGTGCGATTTATTTGGTTACAAGTAACATATAATTGGGTGGAAATGCAAGATTGAATTTGCAATATCATGTAAGATCTATTTGCGGCCATGGTGAGCCTTTTGATCAAATAGAACGCTCTGCACAAAATGTATTTTAGCGGTAATTTCAACTCGGAATGGTTCCAATTAATGTCTGCAGATTATGAAGCCAAATTTACATGTGACCATGAACCAATCTATGAATGAAAATATGATTTGTTGATTTTGTCTTCAAATTCTTACGAAAGATTGCTATCATTCTTTGCAGTTCAATACTATTCATGGATTATTATGATAAATATGTTTTTTCCCTTAAGTTACTTTGTTTGTCATGAATCAGGTGAAGCGATACTTCGAGTATGGAGAGGAGGATGGGGCAGTCGAAGAAATCTGGCGACAAATTTCCCAAAAACTTCCAACCGTCAAACTGATGATCAACCGTGAAAAAAGGCTGTTGTTGAGAGAATCAAACAGTGCCGACTGCTCATGCGTCTGTTCAAACATTACAGAGATTAGCACTGTCTTATGATATCCCGAATCTCGATGTTGGGTACGAAGGTAAACTTTACTGAAACCCTTTTTTTTTTGTAATGTTAGATGATGAGTTCCACACTAGAATTACAAAGAGATAAAAAGATAAGTAGCTTTAGAGTAAATAATTGATCAATATCAAAGGTGATGGGTAAGTGTTGTAGATTTTAGTTGTAAATTCTCTGTTTTTGTAGACTGAAGTAAAATTTTTCAATGGCTGAGTTTCATTCTTTCAACTATTATATGAAAAGAATCCTGCATAATTATCCATGATTACTTCAATTCGACTGGTTTTAGAATAAGCCAACCCCCTTTTGACTGATTTAGTATAATTGAAAAGCGATAAACCTATCAGTGATCCGTATGATAAGTTTTATCTATTTTGTTCTTGTCTAGTGTTTTGATATTAGCATTCTGGTACTGATGTTAAGCTAATTTTCTAACTGTCTTCTAATTATAATTATATATATATATATGTTAAGTTGTCAAATATTTATTAATTTAATTACTATATTAAAATATAAATAATTATTTATTATATTCAGCCTAGGTAAGTACTCATAAATTTACACTTTTAGCACTTACTCCTCAATTAATGGGTGCTTATTGACTCAGGCATTTAGGAAAAAAATGATCTTATACTGAGTTTTGAGCCTCTCGAAACACACAAAATACTACACATTTTTCCAGTTTCACCTCGATTCAGGAAAGTTTTTCCCCTCCGTGAACCAAGCAATTCTACCAGCTAGCCTGACCGAATGGCTCCCTTGCTGGCCTCGGCCATACCTCCGATTTCTTTTAATGTGGGTCGGACTCGAGTTTGATCTAGGCCGGGTTTCATGAAGGCAGGCCTTCATGCAGTGGCTCCAGGCCTCTTTTTAACCTTGTCCAGCTCATTACAGATACTATTGTTCTGAAACGAAAGCGTTCTTATGGGCCCACTTCAATTTGATTACATAAATAGAGCCAAAAATAACTGAAACCGTATCGATTATTAGGAGCAAACAAAGGGGAGCAGAGAAATATTCCTTAAAAAAAACAAAATGTTTTGTTGAATGTTCATAAGAAAACTTCATAGGCTCAAAAGCTCATCTGCCATGGCTGAAATCTCAGTGCTTTGAGTCCTCCTCTTCAAGAAGTAGATTAAAGTGTAAAATTAGAACACAAAGATAGCACTGCCCTTTCGATTAACATACAAGTCAAATTTTATTTCAAGAAGTAGATTTAACCCACCAATCCCGGAGAACTGTTCAGCCCTTCGTTAACTTCAACGACTTTTCCCGAGATCGGAGAGTTGATATCGCTCGTAGCTTTGACACTCTCAACAGCACCAAAGCTGTGACCCTGTGTTAATGTGACCCCAACTTCTGGCAATTCAACATACACAACATCGCCCAGATGATCCTGCGCGTGATCCGTTATGCCGATCATTGCAGATTTTCCATCGATTTTCACCCACTCGTGAGAGTCAGCATATTTCAGATCTTTTAGAACTGTCATTCAATCGATAAGTAAATGAGAATTAAATAAAAGTATGATCCAAGAAAATTAAAAAATGTAGAGAAAAGCAAATATCTATAAACATGGATGATGATTCCAGTTCTCAATCAGATCGATTTTTCATCTCTTGTAAACCGGATTTAGGTACTACAAGAATTGAGAAAAAATTAATAGGATTCGAGCAATGGCTGAGTATTTGAAAAATCATTATAGATCCAAAGTATCTGTTATTATTCACTGTGAAGTTCTTAAATTATAGACTGACCCAATATACTTCTATGGAGGTTCTCCAGTGGGTTACATTTGAAAAGCTAAAAGTCTCAGTCGACTATATCAAAATTTCATGTCATATAAATCTAACATAAATCTTTCAACAATAGATAATCAAACATGTAAACAGATCCAAAAAAACTCTTCGCAAATCAAAACAAAATGGTAAATCAAACGCATCCAAAAGACGAATCGTATTTCTTAAATTCAGTCGTGGAATAAGCATTATATGATCTATGATTACACCATTTAACGAACAATGCGAATTCAAATATGAAAACCAAAGGAAGAAAAGGAGTTTTTAGCCAACCAGAAGCAAACCCTCTTCGAAAAATCGAGATCCCGAGATAAGAAGCAGTTCTTGAAGCCCATAACATCCTAGAAGCCATGTCTGAAACTCGAAAACCTCTTACACTCTCTGTTCTACGCAGCTGTGGTTGGTGGGTGGCTCTTTATTTGCTGTCTTTCCTTGTACTTCCGCAAGTGGTTTTATGGGTAACTAGGTTTCGATCTGTGTTGTCTCGAATCGAAAACAAAAAATGGAAAGAAACAGTAGCAGAGAAGACGCAGAAGATGGTGGGTCGAGTCCAAATGTCATCAAATCCAAAATGTAAGCAAAGGTTGGTTTGATTGCTCTACCTAAGTATGGTTCTGAAAGCTCTGGTTTGATTGTGACGTCTCTGTTCTTAGTCGGGCACAATACTGCAATTTATCATATTTTTCTTTTATATTAATGATCTTATTTAATTTAATTAACACATTTACCAAATAACAAAGATAAAAATATTATAATTTGATAAAATTAATTATATTGATGAAAATTTACTAATTTAATTTACGGACATATTGAAATCAAAGAGACTCTAGACAGTGATGGAGAAATATCTCTTCTAATTTGAAAATGTTTCAATATTTTTAGACAGAAATTTCTGAGCAAAACAGAAAATGAACCATTTCTTTTGGAAACAATTGCCGTGACAATTGCGTGCTTAGTTGAATTCACATTCATAGTTCAATACATCGAATGTCCTTGTCAATTATCCGCCTCTTCCTGAATTTCAGGACCGATTATGCAGAAGCTGTCCGCCTACTCCACTTCAGCAAGATAATCGTCGATCTCGGCTGGGGTTAGAACTCTGCAAAAGAAGAACGAATCATTAGTTGAAGTATCGGATCTCATCGTCCGAACATGAACTCTATAAATATCATAAATTTTCAGGTGAAGAAAAACTTGGGTAGGTATCGAGATTAATTTTTAAAGGATGCGAACTTATGAGTGAAGAATAATATAATCATTCATATATTATCTTAGATATATAATCATTAGAACTTATGAAATACTATTTTGTATTCCTTAATTGCGGTCCTTCGTACAGTGTCACGGGAGTTTAAAAGTAAGGAACCCTATTTCAATGTAGGTTTTTGGTCCTCAAACAAAAAGTGTTGACTCCTCAGTGCTAAGCTACTTATATATAAGTTTCAATAAAGCATTTTCATGTTAAGAGAAACTTGCCTGAATTTTTTGTCTGCGCCAATTATACCAATTTCGATATTTTTGCCTGATATTTGACCTTCAAACCTGTACAAGTATGATGAATATCGACAAGGTAATAACCGTGGACCGTAAACAATGTGAATCGTCATATGGAAATTTGACGCAGTTTTCGAAAAAATCATACAGGAAATATCCAAACAAGTTATACATCTAGAATTAGTTATATGCAGTTCTTGTTAATTCGGGGCAGTTGGCTGAGTGAATAAGCATTATGAAGGAGAATGAAATGAGAAGTCTTTTCAACAGTTAGCACAGACGTGGATAATTAATCACAATTAACAACTTCTAAGAACAATTATCCACACTAATTTAAAACTTAAAATCGGGTACTGAAATTTGATAGCCTAAAAGCTCTCTACGGATATGTCAAAGAACACAGGAACAACAAAATGAGACATGGTCGTGTCAATTTATGAGGCTGTAATAATATTAACATAAATCTGGACAGTCTAGAATTTCTGCAGGAATTCTAATGTGTCTTGACATTCAAGTTAACCTGGCAACTTCAAATTATAAAATTATGTACGAGCAAACAATGATGATGAAACAATTCATAATAAATTATTTTCTTCTCTTCAAGGGCTACATTCTATAATCACCGCTTAAAGAACAACTCTTTATTACTTACCCCTCCTTCAGTGTTAATATAGCTGTGTGCACTGCATCATCTAGCTCCATATCATCAGTATATCTACATCAAGGTATGTAACCAATGTAACACAAACAATAGAGCAACTGTAGAGATGGCAAAAGATGGCAGCGAGTTTTGGAGAAAAACAAAAAGATTTTAGGGAGTGATTCATCACGCACCTCCACCACTTTAAATTAGGAATAATTTCAGTAAGTTGTGGCTCTATATTAAATTGCACATATCATCTAAGCATCGCACAACCCCAAAACCAAAATAAAACATGTGCACATCAAGTCTGACATCTAAAGAATCAGAAACAAATTAGCTCGTCCATTCAATCTTACAGCACACGTATCACACATGACCTTTCCAAAACAATACTGGAACCATGCATCTACTAATTCTAACATTTCTTGTTTGGACCTCCATTTTTATCTCATCACACCATAAAGAAGAATCCGCCAAATAACTCAAAGATCCTATCAAACTCTACAAGTCATTAAATTTAACTGAATGAAATGTGAACAGAAAATAGTATTTCATTCTTTGAGATGGACAAAAATAACTACAAATTCCTTGAGGCGATGACTTCATTCAAATAAAAACCTTCAGGTAAACACATGCAAGAATTCCCCAAAAATTCTAAAACATATTTCAGCACTTCTGAATGTCATAGGAGTTATGATTCAAGTAAATATGAAAACGTAGCCCTAAACATAAAACTAAACAGTGCTCCAGTTAGTGTGCGAATAAAATGCCGGTCCACCTTTATTATTATTTATTAGTCATCAAATAAAAAATTATTTTCCAAATCCATGGTAAGAAATAGAGACCAGAGATCAAATAATAACAAATTGTCATAATATACTGCTTGAGAACCTTTTCTCTAAAAATGTTTTTGCATTTGAAACATTCTTCCCCATTGCTGAAGCTTTCCATGAGAAATAGGAACCAGATGGATCCACCTGGAAAATATGTTTAACAAGAATTAGTTAAACTGCCAAAGCTGCAGGAGAAAGGGGTGGGGATGATACATTTGAATTAAGACCATATCAAAATATTTATAATCTTTTTTAGATCTGATTAAAATTTTAAAAATATCTTCTTAATGAACTGTAGCTCCGCAGTCCTCCGAACCTTCTTTTCAAAGACGACCTTAGTATGCCAATTAGACCATTAGTGAATGAGCCATTATATACTGATAAATAAGTTATCCTTGCAACAAGGCTGGAGAATCACTTAATGTTTTAATTCATAATTACCCAGAGTATAGGACTTTGTTTTATATATCAAGATCAAATGCTACAACTGAAGTTGACATCTAACCATTGAAACTGGATCACTGTACAATTTTTTCTTTCAGAAATGGTTCCTATGAATTAAGACATTTCAAGAGGAAAAAAGCAAAAAAAAAAAAAAAGAAGAGCAAAGTACGAGCACAGGCAATCAAACTATCTCATTGATATAGAACGACCAAAGGGGCACACAAAATGGAAAACAAAGACAGGTCTGGAGGGAAAGTGACTCAGAAAAAAACCTTGACCAGCCGTAAGGAAAAAATATTGAATAAATAGTATTACCCACTACAGTGTAATTATAGAAATAATACCTGGTACAATTGCGGTCCATTATCGTCAAACCCAGCTATCAGGAGAGATACACCAAAAGGCCTCACGCCACTACCAACAAGAGGAATGAAGTAGAAAAGTGACAACAACATATGTATACTTTCACCAAATAAAACACTTTAATAATTAATTCATTCAAATGTTTGGCTACAGATCTAAAACATAAACAAAAGGGTCTCGACCTGCATTCATATTAATCAAAAATCTAGGCTTGGCTTCAACTGTTGTGATATCAAGACAGCTAATACAAATGAATAACTGTCAATTGAAAAATAGACAGGAAGAACAGAATGAGGGTGAAGCCGAGATTTGTCTATTTCTTTATTGGGACCAAAATATTAAAATAACTCAGTCGTGATGATCATGCTCCATAATAAGTGTATCTAACGTTCCATTGCCTTTCTTGATATTGTATGGAACACATTTTACTCATTCTCAAAGAATTACAACTTACCCAGACTGAGTGAATTCCTGCATCACAGCAGCCGTTTCTCTTACAAGCTGAGTGACAGGGATTGGTTCCTACACATACATATTGCAAAAGTTACATATGATGGGAAAAGTATAACCAGGAGGGGAAAATGAGCCAGATATTTCAATCAACAGTATGCATGAACATAATCTATGACAAAATGAACAAGTGGCTTTTGCTTGATACAATTACAGTAGAGTTATTCAGAATAACTAACCATAACAAACTCTTATATAAAGATGAAAGGTGAAAGCAACAGATTAAAATTTAAAAAAGACAACTACAAAAATGCAGTAAGTGACTCAGAAATTATTCCATAATTTTTAACAATTCATCAAATTCCATAATTTTTAACAATTCATCAAATTTTAAATAGAATGTACTAAATATTTCCAAAAAAAATTGTCCACTTTATCCATACAAAAGGTCATGCTTTTCAAGAACTAGTGAATGTAAAAGACAAGAAATCCATACCTTATACAGCCTATGATATTGTTCTGCCTGCTTCCTACTTTTTCGAACAAGTACTCGAAAATCAGGACCCATACCACTGCCAAATAGAAATGATACTATATGAAGGATTGCCTCACAATAATGTCTAATATACTCCAACAAGCATGGACAGACAACATTTACATCCCAGAAAATTAGTCATCGGCTAATCAATTATTATTTCGAAAAGATTTACGTGCACATCCATTTTTGGACCATACTCTAAATAACTATATAAAATTCACAAAAACACTTCTATATGCACAAGAAAGTAAAAAAATAAAAGGGACTAATCCTTCAGCATCATACCATTGAATTAAAATCAGCACCCTAAATAATACTACTAAAAAATAAGAGTAATGAACATAGTGAGATGTACAATGTTGTAAGATGCCTTTTTTCTATGGACATATGAACTGCAACATTTTTTATAAAATAATAATTCCAAATCTTGATGAGACAACATAATAAAACCTGTAAACAACACCAATATTTGGAGTCAGACATTGAATTTTCTGAACCTGAAACATAAAAAAAATTAGTTATGCCAGTTCAAAAGAGGCATCCAATGTTAAAAAGTAAAAAAAAAAGTGAAGTAATAAACAAACTCATTAAAGTGAAGGGAAAATGTAAACAAAAAATTAAAAACAGATCCACTGGAAATAAGTTGCTGCAGTTGCCAAATACATGGCATCAACATCCTTAAGGTAGCTTTTACTTTGAATAACAAAAAAAAATCATCAGGGTGAACAAAGAATTAACAGGATTACTTACAGATGTTTCATCAACCAAAATAGATGGTAATTTCTTCTCGGTTGCAATAACAACACCATTAGCAGCTGCAGAATATTCGAATTCAAATCATAAAAACAAGGTTTTAAGTGTATAAACAAAGGTGGTCATGAAACAGATGCTCTATAATAGAAGATAAAGTAACATGTAATACTCCAAGCACAGGATATGGCGCATGCTCGTTGAAATGCAATTACTAGAACAGAAAAATGATTAAGATCCACATAATATATCGCGTCAATTTTTTGTCAGTTCAAAACAAATACCACACCAAAAAATATTATGTTATTTTCATCACTAAAATTAGTGCGCTTTACAACTGTCGTCATTTACTAAGGGATCAATGCTTTTCAAAGACCATCGATGCTTAAAATAACTCGTATGTCTAAATATTTGACTATCAGTATTATCTGAAACATTTTTTTTCAGCTTCCTATAGCTACAACAAAAATTTCTTGCGAGGATTGCATCATACATAACCAAAATGATCGAGAAAGTAGGATAAATCAAACCTTTAATTCCCAGAGATGTCTGTCCGGATCCAACCGCCGTCAATGCGTGCTCGATCTGAACGAGCTTTCCAGACGGACTGCTCAACAACAAATTTAAACCAATTAGAACATTTTAAAAATTATTTAAAACCAAGACCTCGTAATGAATAGTAAAATGGCAGAACTAAACACGGTTAGAGAGAGAGGGAGGGACCTGAAAGTAGTGAGAGAAAACGAGTACTGACTGTCTCCCATAGCGAGTATGCAGAGGCGAGGGAATGGAGCTTCGTGAGTTAAACTCTGGTTTTTCTGGGATTTAACCAAAGAGGTTGAAGAAGACCTTTAGAATTTCTTGCAGGAGAAGAAGACAAGATACCATACTTCCGCATACAGGGCCTAAAATGGCAAAACATCCGACCCAAACCCGCTTAAATTGTGGATCGGGCCAGCCTAAGCCCACTTAAAATGAACTAGTCTAAGGCGCAAATAAAAGAGTTACCACTTAAATTAAATTTTTATCACATATTTATAATATTGTAAGACTATATTCTAAGAAATTTCATTAAGTTTTAAATTTATCATCTATTTTCTAAAAAAAAATCATGAAAATTCTAAATTAAAATCAATTATTGAACTAAAAAATAATAAAATAAAATAATTCGTCTTAATCGGACAACCAAGCATAAAGTTATAACTAAATCATTCAATGTTCTCAACACCTAATCATAAAATTGATTACTTACACATATGATAATATATGTATTTTAAAAAAATTATTTTATTTTATTTAGTAAAAATTATAATAAATCGTGTAAACGTTTAAAATTTACAAAAATTCAAAAAATATTTTTACATGGTAAAAATTTTAAGTCATTATAATAACATATGATTAAAAAAATTGATAAATTTAAAAAAAATATCATTATTTGTTGATTTGATTTGCATATTATGATAACCACCCGAAATGAGTTACACATTGGTGACGTGCAAATAGTAATGTTGACGACATGCAGTCCCTGCTCGACTTTTTATTAATTTCAAACATTAGGGTTTTACTATTTTACTAATTTATGGTTTTTTTAACTTTTACTTACAAAAAATTATAAAAGTTGTAGTTAAAAATAATTTTAAATTTATATTATTAGTATATTTTTATTAAATATTTTAATTATTAAGTCTATTTAATCTATTATAATTACGATAAAATATTATAATTAAAATTATTATTTTTTATATTTATATTATTAATCTTAACTTAACATTTTGTATATATATAAGAAGGTTAGCTAAGGAGCTTAATTTAGCCTTAACCTATATATTTAAATCTAGATATTTAACAAACTGGAATGTAGCGTAGCGTTACTGGAGCCGTGAGACGTCACTCAGAACCGGGACGAGTTCCTGAGGCAAGTGCGGGGTTTTGGTTTTGGATATTTAACCGTCGACTGAGAACGATCTGGCCAGCTGCCATGGAAGCTGTTTCTTCATCTATATTCTACACTCTTGCTTTGACTGGAGGCTTTCTTTGTAATACCAAAGCATCATGCCGTTTACCGTTTAGGAGCGGCCACTGTTCGTTTCCTCTATTTTCTTCAATCTTCACTAGAAGCTCGAATTTATCTGGAAAATGTTGTCGATCGAGACGCTTACCTCCCTTAAGAGCTTCAGAAAGTGGGAACTCATCTCAAGAACTCGCTGTTCTCCTTGAAGTTGAAGGGTAATTTCTCATTATCGATGAGTTGTCAGTTCATGAGTGTGCTTATTCACTAGTTCCTCCTAATTCTTCATTGCTAACCTGTGTATGGCATGCAATTAAATCGTTGAACTGTCTGGTATCCTGGGAACTTTGTTTCTGCGATTAAGTGAATGGGTGGAAAATTTTGGATATTTAATATTTGTCTCATGCTTCATTGATAAAGTCGTTCTTGTCGTGGACATTGTTGCTGTATAACATTCTGAGCGTGGAATTATACAAGCCTTATTCATGGTTATGATATTAAAGATTCATCTTTCATGTTTTTCATTCTTTTGAATACTACAATTATTTTTATGACACTTGATTCTTTTCCCTCTCCAGAGTCCTCTTAGATGCACATCACTCAGGCAATCGGCAATCCTTCAACACAGGTACGCTAATTGGAGTATTTATTTGAGCTTTATGGGATTTTATCTGACTATATTGTTCTTGTGCTTCCAGCATTTCAAAAGCTTGGGCTTGACTGTGCGAATTGGACTGAGCCCATTTATTTAGACCTTGTAAGGTGTGAGATACAATAAATTTCAAAAATATGGTCGCATTTTTGTTTCAGGGGTTCATGTGGGAATTACATGCCGAGTCCTGAGCTGAAAACAAAGTCTTTGCGAATGTTGATAGATTAGGAAATGAAGAGTGTGATATGATTGCGAATGTTGCTAATTATTAGGGTATACTGGGAGAAAAAGGAATGCAAGAATTATCATTGCAAATGTTGATATCCTTGTGTTGTTTAAAAGGGTTCCACACGTTATCTGGTATTACCCAGACTGATGATTAGATTTAAGGTTTATTTTCGAGCTTTAGCATTGTTATTAGATTCATTGTTGCACTTCGTGTTTTTCGGGTTTGTTGCCGCACCCAATTGATACGAGTTGGGCTTTCAAGTTGGATCATCTTTTCTTTCTAATAGTGAGCTGTCATGATAATCTCTTATCCATTGCTCATTAAGGTGTTTAATTATTCATTGTCAAATATCAATTCATAGTTCTACTTTATTTCTTCAGTCTCTACCTTGTCAATTTCTTTCTTAGATTCTACCACTCTTTCCTCAAACTTGGTTCATGTGTATCTTTCGTGTCCGTTAGTATAATATTGTATGTTTAAGGATAAAGACCTCACGATTTTATTTTCGGGCTATTCTTCAAAGGTTAAAAGTAGTTAGATGAGGAAACTCATATATGAACAGTCTACACTTTCCACTCTCAAGTGATTAGAAATTAAGGACCCCCACATCTTTATCAGATGGGTCGTCACAATCCTCGCCCTCACTAGGGTCGACGTCCTTGTTGGCCGCAATTGCGAATTAAGAGGAACAACTCTCAAATTCTCATTCTCTCTAGCATAACATTGTCTTCTTTTCATGAAAGTCCTCAAGACTTTGTTTGTGGTGTATACCCAAAACATGTTATGCTAATTATAGAGAAGAAACTTGTTTATGAATTGCTCCTGGTTTCCACTCCTGGGGTATATGGGATCTCACACGCCTTTGTTGGGTTAGTCGCCACATTCCCACCCTTTAATCTCAGCCTCTTTATGGAAGTGTGCCTTATTGGTGTCTACTAGCTGCTGAGGAAGCACATGGAGATTCACATATTTTCAGAAACATTTTGAAATTTGGCCTTGTAATGCAAATAGGTTATTTGCTTCATTAGTTCGGAACATTTAAAGGTATTGATTTAAACATAAATCTCTATATGGTGTATGTGTACCAGGAAGTGCTCCGCAGACGAGAAACGGATGCTAATTATGTACTTCAATCGAGTGAGTTTATTTTCTGTTCTCTTGAGAAAATTTGAACCATCATATCACAACAAATTTTTTCTATGATAAACAGACTGGTTGGCCTTCATCACTGCCTACGGATGAGAAGGAATTATTCATAAAAAATGTTTTGAGAGAGAAGGTACTTTTTACACTGCTCTACTGGCATTCACTGCAATTTATATCTACTCCTATCTGATGAGATAATTTATATCAAAGTCTGCCTTAAGAGGTTGCTACATATGTCATGAGAGGTGTCTTTGGGTAATCCTCACTTGGGTTATAATTGGATCTGGAAATAATATATATGTTTAAACCGTATATTAAGAAATAATTATGGGTAGTTTTGGAAGTTTATATTTCAAATTAAGGGCAGATTCATTTTGTAAAGGTGATTAAATGGGAGAATGGGGAAATAGAGAGCGGATACTCTTGAATTATTTTATGAATTCTAGTGAGGAATGAGAAGAATCTGGAATCTCTAGCAAGAGAGGGATAACAAAATCCTCCAATGTATCCAAAGTATTTTCATTTTTTTATGTTTAAAAATATATAAGTATGTCAGTTTCAATTTCTAATCGTCAATTTTACTACAAATTGTGGTAATTCTTTTCAAGTTGCACTATTTATCTCAAAGCCCTTGGCTTTATACAAATGGTTTGAGTACATTAAACGGTATCAGATTGGTTTTAGAAATTTCTTTCACACAAAATGATCTGATCTTTCTTTAAATCTTTGTTGTTAACATGTCCTGATAATGAATGTGACATGATCTGATTCTATGGTTTCTTTGCATTTCATGGTATATAGTAAGAAGCTCATTTGCTTCTACTTTTGAGATTTGATGGTGTCCTATAAATTTAATTTCCTACACAGATTGGACGCCTACATTTAATGTTAATGTTCACTGTTTAAGTTTTCGTTGAACAATTATTCTATTTTTTAGAGTTATAGTTGCCTCAGTCTATTTGTTTTATCTAATTATAGATTAAATGTCATAGTTTAATGTGATTGTGACATAAGTCTCTGGTCCTTCGTTCAGAAATTTGTTGCTCTGAGATTGATTTTTATCCTTATAGCCTGGTAAACTTCTCGTTTCTCTTTAACAGAAAAGTGCGATGGATGAATTGGTGGCCTCACAAAGTTTACCACTACGTCCTGGAGTTCAAGAGTGAGTGGTCTTTTTCTGTTTAATAGATATTCTTGATATAATAACTTGTAATGTAGCATTTTAGAGATACTTATGCACTTGCAAAATAGTGTATAATACAATACCGGTTGGCAAGTTTTTACTTTGTACTGGTAACTTCTTTCAGTAGTTTCAAATCATCATACCTGGTTTGTTGCCGCACAGGTAACTAATCACATGGGAAAAACAGTATAAAGTAAAAACTTGCCAACCGATATTGTATAATACGACAATTGCAAGTGCATGAGTATCTCTAAAATGCTACATTACAAGTTATTCTAAGAAAGAGATTGAATGAAAACCTAAAGCACGCACCCTTGTTTAAGAATTACATAATGGATGAAGGATGGTTTTGCAATGTTTGAGCAATTATTCAGAAGCTGTTTTAATCATTGTCATCATAAAATGTATCAATTTTTTATCAGTTGTGCATAAAAAGGTTCTGAAACTCCTTATATATTCGTTAATTCTAACAAAGGAGAAAAAACAATACTATTGTTGTTGATTTTGCTGAGTGTGAAGATTGAATAGTCGTTCATTGGTTTTGGAATGTTTGAGCGATTATTCAGAAGCTGTTTTAATCATTTTCATCAATGTATCAATTTTTTCAGTTGTGCATAAAAAGGTTGTTCTGAAACTCCTTATATATTCATCAATTCTAACAAAGGAGAAAAACAATACCATTGTTGTTGATTTTGCTGAATGTGAAGATTGAATAGTCGTTCTTAAAATGACCTTCAATGAGGATAATCTTTTATTTGGTTATGATAGTAGAATTAATTCGAAAATTATTCAAGAATTTGTCCTCGTTTTCATTCATTCAATATTATTATTTGGTTCCTTATCTGTATTTGTAACCTATAGTTTCATTGACACTGCACATGATGAGGAAGTACCTGTTGTCATTCTGATAGCCTACAGTAAAAGTTCTGATGTAATTGCTAGGTATGTTCTACTTTAATTTCATAATTATGCAACTATTGATGGAAATGCGGATGTTGCTACAAATGTTACTTCAATGCCTTTTTGTTTTTTATTTGGATCACTCGAAAATTAAAAAAAAAAGGTGTTTTATTGGTTGATTCGTTCTGTTCTATGGGTTAAAAGGACCAACAAGATGAAATTAAAGGATGGTAGAAAATTGATTAGGATTCAACTAAGTAGGAGAAACGTATGGATTTGTTATATATAGGAAGCAAGAATGTAAGACAGAACATGATGTCCACCTAACATGTGGTCTCTTAAAATTAAGATATGTATATGAATGTAAGACTCGATTCTAATAGTTGGAGTTAGTAGAAGTTTATGTGAGTTGGAGAAGAGGGAGGTTAATAAAATTAGAGCATATAAATGAAAAATGTTATTGATAGAGAGGATATCTAGACTTGTGTTATGGTTGTTTGTCTGCTTGTGTTGTGTGCTTTTCTTCTCGATTATTGTAAAGATGTATCCGATTACAGGAAACTCTCACGAAAGATCATAATGCATCAAAATTGTTGGAGAACTAACAGAGCTCACTTATGCATCAAAATTGTTGAAGTATGATGTATCGAAGTGCTTATATGTTCTTGTACATTTAGGTTCATCATTGATAAGCTTGGGAATGAAAGAATTTCGAAGCTGAAAATTGTTGGGAATGATGAGGTCAAAAATAGTTCATACAGCAAACTTGTGGTTGGTTCAGCAATATCATCTGGTTTGGATGAACAACTTACTAAGGAAGCAACAAAAGCAGGTAGATCCTCACTGGTTATTCAATGATGTCAAATTTTTTGTTCTATTTATTTGGAAGTAACGATTTTTTTATTGCCGTGATTGGATAGCCTCTTCTGCCAAACAAAAGATAGCAGAGGATGTGGCATCAGCATTGAAATTAAGTGTTGATATTAATACAATCCCATCTGAAAGGTTTGTAGATGTTGTCTTGGAAGCCTGAGTTCAAATGAGCATGAAATGTACCATTTGTCTTGAACTAGAGAAAAACTCAAAAACCCATAATGAACATACAAAAAGTATGAAGAACAAAATTGGTGGTCAGTTTTAGGGTTTTGTTCTATTTTTATTTGATGTGGATTTTAATTTTAATAATCCCACCTTTTGCATTGGAGGACCTTCAGCTTTGAGAAGATCATATCTACACTACGTGCCGGGGCAGAATATGCAGGGGTACCTGTCCCTAGCTGTGTTCTTGTTGCAGGATGCCAGTCTGGAGTTGATGGAGCTGTCCGAGTCGGCATGCCATGTGTTGTTTTACGGAGCAGGTAATTTTGTAGATGATATTCATTATCAACTTGACATGGAATCGTTGATTCTTTATATTGTGTGATATACGTACTTATTATTTGGCATAGTTAAAGAGTTTATGATTTTGGCAAATGAAAAATACCTGAAATTTTTAAGATTTGACTGAGACGAATCTTTAGTGCTTTTGCTATTTTTTTTTCTAGTCTCTCTTACTTGAAATCGTGATCATTACAATAAATATAATAGATTTTTTTTTTTTTGCCTTTATGCATTAGATAACTTATGTGTACGATCATTACTGACGGCAGGACAGATAAATACTAGTAACAGCAAGAAATAGATTTATCAAACGTTAATTAAATCTTCCAAAATAGTAGTTCGATGAACTGAGTCTTGTTAAAATGCAACCATGATGCTATTCTAATTAGAGTTACTTTATCACTTACTCAACATTGCTCTATAGACTTGTTTATGTTGTTTCATAATATTATTGCAGTTCGACATCGAGAGCAGAATTTCCTTCAGCAAATGCTGTAATGGATGGATTTGGAGGAGCAGACTTGACAATCTCAAAACTTAGGGATATAGTATGCTCCTAGATAATTCACTGTCACCATCTCACATCTAAGGTATTTTCAATTTATACTGTTCTGTAATTTCAATCGTATATATATACTCGTTATTGTGCTTATCAACGTAGCATCGTAGGCAGCAAATTTACAATTGGAATTGCTGATATTATCAGAGTATTTTCCGTTTTTGGTTGTAGTTTTGTGTTTATTTTTCGTTTTTCTGTAAATTTACGCTTTATAGAACCATATGGTAATGGTTTCTGGGTAAATACAGACCCTGGGAGTTCAAGCTAGTTACTGCAGTTTTACTTTTTATGAAAAAAAATTACCAGGGAGAAGATGATTGGTTGGGAAGACCACGTGTTTGGGCAGTAATAGTCAGAGTCAGATTCTCTATACATTTGCAGGCATTTTAGCAAGCACCCAATACACAGGCTCACAGAGTTTCTCTCTCCTCCTCACTTTCTCTCTCTACCAGAAATTTCTTTTGGGGTTGTGGGATGTGTCAGTGTGAATGGATTTGGTTGGCCTCTTCTCATTATGGCCCCGACCCTTGTACCAGTTTTCAGTTCGTGAGAATGGAAGTGGTTTCAATCACTGCATTTACGATATTTCACCTTTAAGCTTTATAGCCTTTGGAGATCTTGCAAGATTCTAAGATGGGCGTGCGTTACCAAGATTTGAGGTGAGATTGGGTTCAATATATTAGTTCTAGGAAGAGAGAGAAGCAAAAACCAGTGTTTCTCTCTCTATCTCTCCAATGGCGGATCAAGGAGCTGTGATGAGGGAGTACAGGAAAGGGAACTGGACAGTGGGTGAGACGATGATATTGATAGAAGGGAAGAGAATGGAAGAGGAGAGAAGAGGGAGGAGAAATGAGGAGAGAGAAACAAGAAGCAGTGAAGCAACGGAGCCGAGATGGAAATGGGTGGAAAATTACTGCTGGAGAAGAGGGTGTATGAGGAGCCAAAACCAGTGCAACGACAAGTGGGATAATCTGATGAGAGATTACAAGAAAGTGAGAGAGTTTGAGGGAGGAGAGGGAAATGGAGGCTTGTATTGGTATATGGAGAAGAAGGAGAGGAAAGAGAGGTATTTGCCTGCCAATTTGGTGTTTCAGGTTTATCAAGCTTTGGTTCAAGTTGTGGAGAAGAAGATGATTGGTGTTGATTATCTCCCTTCGAGTGCTGCATTGCCACCGCCACCGCCTCCGCCGTTGCCACCGCCTCCGCCTCCGCCACCGGCCTTTGGTGGGTGTTCTCTTCCTCTCTTAGCACAACTCTCTATCTATCTCTCTCTACCTCTCTCTATCTATTACTCTCTCTACCTTCTCTCTCTCCCCCTCTCTCTCTAAGCACAACTCTCTCTCTCCCTCTCCCTCTATCTCTCTCTCCCTCTTTCACTCCATATCTCCCACTCTCCCTCACTCCATGTCTCCTCTCTCTCTCCCCTCCCATCTCTTTCTCTCTCTTCTGTTAGAGTTAAGCCCCATCCGGGTCCCTAATTTTTATTGGTCTAGGCATGTGTGATAGCTCAGATGCTAATTCAGACACGCCATGGAAGAGAACTCGAACAAGTATGGAAGGAGAAGAAGAAGAACAAGAAGGAAGAGCCATATCCAGAAGTGCAGCCATGATAGCAGAGGCTCTCAAAGCCTGCGAAGAAAGAAGAGAGAGAAGGCACAGAGATCGAGTGAATTTACAGGAGAGAAGGCTAACGATTGAAGAATCAAGGACCCTCATTTACAGAGAAGGTTTAACTGGTCTCGTTAACGCCATTAACAACCTTGCCAACTTCATTTCTACTCTGGCTTCGAACAAAATCCATTCTTCTTCAAAATGAATTCATTCATTCCCGTCTAACATGTTTTCTCTCTCCTCCAAGAACTCCCTCTTTCTCTCTCTCGTCGTGTGGAAAATAGTCGACGAAATTCATGCAGAGGAGAAAAGACTGGTCAAAGAAGACAGGTCAATGATTGTGTGTGTAATGGGAGTTTTAGTTATATACCAAAATGCCATTGGACGGGTTAATGATTTGGGTGACACTTTTGTATTCTAGTGAAGGCTGCGACGAATCCTCTCTTTTCCCGGTGAGTACCATTTTAGGTCCGGTTTAGTTTGGTTTTATCCACCAACTGAACTTGATTTCCAATTCAATTAAAACTGGTCCACAGGTTTGATCGTCAACAATAGTGAAGATCAACCTGAGCAGCAAATAAAAAAATCAATTCAAAACGAGATAAAACCCCATCAACGACCAAAAGTAAAACTTGATCCAAATCTAAAATAGCTCCGAATACAACTCAATCTCCGAAAACCCGACGGATGCACAGTTAAAAAATATACTATTTTTTTGAAAAATTAAAACCATTATTCTCGTTTAAGTTACCAAAACCATAGGTTTTAATTCTAGTTCTTCGTAACCATGGACAACCATTCCATTCACAGGGCTTGAATTTTAGGTGATTAAGGGCTAACTGCATGACATAACTTTCAGATCAGCGTTAAACAAAGGACAACAATGTCATTATGTGCATATGTATGGTTTTGTACATATTATAGTCTTTAAAGTTGCTCTACCTAAGAATGCAGAAGTAGTTCTAATTTTCCAGAAAAGGTAAATGCTAAAATTAACCAAAAATTTGAGAGTTTTTTAGACAATTTGACGGCAACAAAGGCCCAAATTGAAGCAAGTACTATGAAATATCCGATTCAGATGTGTACCAAAAACTAGAAACTCAAAACTCAACCTAAATATAGCTTCTTACTCGGTTTAAATATAAGCATCAACTAAGACCATGAAATGGTTAACCTTCATTCGCAGCAGTCTAAACCATCGCAGTGACAATCAGGCGGCAACCACTCGATTACTCTGACTAGACCTGCCAAAATTATAAGAAAAAATGTGACTTGTAGCATTTACATCTCAATCAACCATATATGACAAGGGTTTGTTATACAAAAATCTTTTAGCCTGGAATGGAAACAGTAAAATAATCATGTATCTTGAATATTATTGAATTAAAGTAGTTGCTTTTGAGCTATTAACACAATAATAGAAAGTCTCGTGAATGGCCAAACATTTTTCAAATCACGCATAACAAAGAAACTTGATAAAGAAAAAATAAGTGCAGCTTCAAGGCATTTTATGTCGTACTTCAAAACCCAACATTGAGCATTGCAAGTTTCGATGTTTTGAAATTCAATAAAACCAAATAAGACGTCCTAAACAATAGTTTACAGATGGACAAATTGGTTTCAAGGTGTAACATAAGAATGATAGTAGAATAGAGTTTTGATGCAAGAATAAAATTTAAATTACAGTTTCAAAGTTTAATTCTACAACACTCGGTAACTCTAAACAATGAAAAAATATCAAATTATATTAAAATTGATCTGTTCCAATTCACATATGCAAAGCCCCCACTAACCCACAAACTTCTTATTCCAATTCCTGGTGTTCCAATTATGATGATCTTCCAAAACCAACCAGATTACAATAAAAATATGCACCAACCTTTTGGAAGTTCCTGATAATACTCGAAGTAATTCAAAACTTAAATCTAATTTCTGAAACAGCTTAATGTTTTCTCTCTTGTTTATTCATGGCAAAAAATGGCATGGGATAAGCTTTTATTAGATAAGGAAATAGTATAACCGTGAGTTTCACTATTTGAATTGTATACCAAGAAACTTGAAAATTTCTTTGCTTTTCAATGATACACATCAAATTTCTTAAGCTCGTAAAGGCTTAATGAACTTAAAAAGTAAAGGCTCAGATTGGAATACTAGGAAAGTGAAATCTTGGCAAGAGTAACATCACAAGTTACTATTATGTTTCCCATCTCACTTCCCTCAACTTTCTTTCTTGCAAGAACCTTCAACATGAGATCCTATAATCTAACTCAGTGTACCATGATCACTTGGTTAAATACTCTCGCCCCACAAAAAAGAGATGCAAGGTATCAATTATTCCATGGTAAAATTGTTGGGACTCAACCTTGTTGGTGAAGTTTTCAAAACCCAGCGATGTTATAGCTCCTCGATGGAGGATTCTTGCCAGAAAGAATGTCAAATGAAATATCACCTAATGAAGTGGGACTCAGAACCATATCAGTTGCATAATATGCGGAATGTTTACTCACCTAAAGATGATTTCAACATATAAGAAACAGATCCTCTAAAAGAAGAATTAATGGAAACGTTACTAAAATTTAGGAATGGTTCCTTATGTTAAGCTACTATTCAAGGAAATTTAATGCACTGCCTCCTTAGTCAGGCTGCAACTTTCATGTCGAGTTGGTTCGATACGTTTTGCAAAACGTTGGATCTGGTTATGTTTTATATTTTGAATTTTGGGTCGAATAGCTGTTTTCTTAACTTTCTTAATTTTATATTTAATGATTGGTTTATAATTTCTTGCATATTTTTCTAATTATATGAATTTGAAAAGTTAAATGCTACTTGGTTTGGAAGAATTTATTAGGTTTGATTGAATTTAATTAATTATTTGGTAGATATTATTTTCGGAAGAAGATTATCTTTTGGCAACTACTTGTAAATTTATTTTGGCAGATATCAATTGGATATAGGTTAATTTGTTAGTTATGATATTTTCTTAATTTAGTCGTCTCTTTTGATCAATTGGTTGGATATCATTTTATTGGGTGTTTGTTTGATATTCATTTTTAGTGAATAATGGGTTTTGGTTTTTAAAAAATAATGTTTAATGAATGACACGAACAAGAGTTACTCAAACCAAACTTTTTTAGGTCGAATCTGGAAATCGATTGCAAGTTGCGGGTAAGTCTTCAGTTCCTACTCCAGAACGAAGATTGATTAGATCAATTACGATCTATTAAAAAATCGACCTAAATCAACTCACACACATGCCTAGTTAAAGCAATAAAATGGTTTGATTCAATTCTTCTATCCAACACCGAGAACCCTTTGGTTGGTTCTGTATAAAACCTCATAACTAAACTGAACAGAATTGTGCTCATGCCCAATACTCATCCCCCTCGTAATATCTCATGTTTTCAACTATCCTACACTAATACTGGAGATATTAACAATTTCAATTTGATGCATAGCAAGTTTGAAAAAAACAACCACGAGTCTAGAATAAACTCAGAATTACATCTACTCATCTTTCGGAACCACATGATCAATGATGATTCTCATCTCTCGCAAGCTTCCTTTTTAACATCCATAACTCCCCTTCCATCCCCGTCAACACTTGTGAAATCTTTGACAATATTTGTTGCCTCAGGAGTAGGGATGGACATGAGTTAGTTTTTTAACTAATTGAAACTGACACATGTAATTTTGAGTTTAGAGTTTGCAACCAAAACTTCACCCAAAATCTGAAATCGAATTAAAATTATTAAATAATATGCATTTTAAATTAAATTTTCTATTAATTTTAATTCAAAATTTTTAAAAATAAATAAAAACTAGACTTTTCTACAACCTTTAACAAAAAAAATTTGAAAAAAATAAATAAAAACTATTTTTTATTACATATTTTATTTTTACAATTGAATTTAATATTAGTTATCAGTTCGAATTTATTTTTTGGGTTTGACCAAAAAAATAAAAAAATCAAACCCGACCCAATACAAAAAAATAAATTTTTAATCGTTCAACCTGGCCCAAACACTTCGGGTTGGGTCGGGACCCGTGGGTCTGTTTGGGTTGCCCATCCCTACTCAAGATAATTATTTAGCTCTTTGTTACACTGGCTATGACCTCTTGGACACTATCCTTTTCATTGTTTCACTCACAACGCAATTTGTATAGAATCCTGAAGATAATGGCATTTCTTTCTAAGCAAAAGTAAAATAATACATTTTTACCACAAAAAAAGCAAATGACATTAAGAAAAGAAAAGCTCCTAGAAGATCATATGCACAGCAAGTTAACAACAAGAAAATTTTGGCTATCCACTTCAAAATGGTTTAAGAAAGCACTAAGTATTCATGAAATTAACTAACCCAGTAACTAATGATACAGAATACACATAATAATAGATCGGAGACATACCAAATCATTATCACTGTTGATTCTGCGGCTGATTTTGAGGTGGTGCTGGTACACCAGGACGAGGAGGTCCAAAAACCGGTACAGAACTGCCAGGAGGAGGCATCCCTTGATGAGGTGGAGCAGGCATGCCAGGCCTTGGAGGTGGAGGTGGTCCTCTCATCATTTGCCCTCCAGGTGGTGGTCCCATTGGCCTCTGTGCAAATTGAAGAGGAACAGGGAACTGCGGTGGCGGTACTCCACCAGGCCTAGCAGCTGCAAATGGTGGTGGTGGCCCTTGAGAGGGCACACCCCTTCCCAAAGAAGGCGGTGCTTGGCCTGGAAACCCTGGAATCTGACCAGGAGGACGTATAACCGGGGGAGGATAGGCCATTGGAGGTGCTTGAAGTTGAGGAACTGGTGGACGAGAGAGCTGTGGCTGCATCATTCCAGGAGCAGGCCCGCCGACTCCACGAACAGGGCCAGCAAGCCCTGGCTGAGCCTGAATAAGAGGCGCGCTAGGGATTCCTCTCCCAGCAGCACGCCCGACGCCAGGGCCAGCCATGGCAGCAGCATTTACGGCCTTAGCTCGGGACTCTTCTACCGGAGGTGGACCTTCGACGGTCATGGAAATAACCTCTTCACCGCGCAATAGAACTAATCCGAGTGTACGACGCTCGTCTCGCTCCTCGTTAATCTTCTTACCTTTGGCAGGTGGGAGCTTTCTGAACTCTTCGCAGTCACCTAAAACGAGGTTCATGTGGCGATCAAAGGCCATGAACTTGCCGACAAGCTGACGACCATCTTGGATTGTCACTCGCATCCTGTAATTGATGTACTGGAGCATCTTGGAGCTCTTCGACATCGACATTCTCACAAAGCTTTAAATTTTCCTCTTGGATGCAGTAGAGTTAGGGTTTCAAGCAAAATAATCTCAGAGAGAGTGCGGGAAGAAGAAATGAAACTTCCGGGGGGAGAAGCAAAGCTGAACTGGTTAGGGCTCAAGGGTTTAGGGACGACGAGGTTTCTCAATGGGCTCGTCTTTTCGACTGGGTCCGGAATAGAACCCAACAGTGTCCTACTGACTCATGACAAAAGAAGGGCATTAATGTCATTCTGTCTCCCCGTTGTGTCATTTTTGCTTAATAACTCCACGACTTCCATTTATTCTCCGATCGATTCAGATCTGGAGGAAGAACGAAGGAATTGGAAGCCATGGCAGCAGCAGCACCGGATCAGCTTTTCGCTCTGCGTAATAACTTCTATTTGGGGGCTTATCAAGCTGCCATCAACAGCAGCGACGTCCCCAATCTCTCCCCCGACGATGCTATCCAAAAGGATATTGTTGTCTTCCGCTCTTACATTGCCCTCGGCAGCTATCAGGTTCGAAAACTTCTTATTCGAATGAATTCAATTCAGTTAGTATCTTGTTTTACCATTTTCTTGATTCATTTTCGTTGCGTAATGTTTTGAATTTGATTTTCTAATTCCTTTATGTTTCAGCTTGTGATTAATGAGATCGACTCTTCCGCTCCCACGCCTCTTCAAGCGGTCAAATTGCTCGCTCTATACTTGTTCAACCCGGATAATAAGGTTGGATGTCGCCAGATATATTCAGTTTCTTATTGATAAATAAATGTTGAAGAAAGCAATGTCCTTTTATTGATCTGGACAAAGATTTAAACTGCTACGACTCTAGAATTTTTACTTAGTGTATTGTGCAGGAATCAATAATTTCAAGTTTGAAAGAGTGGCTTTCAGATCCAGCCATTGGAAAAAACTCTGTTTTAATGCTGATTGCTGGAATCATATTCATGCATGAACAAGACTTCATTGAAGCTCTGAAGCACACAAATGGTGGAGGGAGCTTGGAATTGTGAGTCTTTACCTGAGTTCTGCATAATGTTCTTTGAGAAAATTATTTTATGCTCGTCTTAAATATATTAATTTTTCCATCTATGAGAATTGTTTTTGTGTGGAAAAATGACCCTTGTGTGACCTGTTAATCATAATGAATGAACCCTATTTTTGCGCAGGTGCTGCTCTTTTTCTCTCCCATAATAGAATTACGACAAAAATATTTCTAACTTTTATCTCTATTATTTTAGTTACAGTTACTAACAAATGAAAAAAAATTTATAGCGAAATATTCATACTAGCCAGTAGGGGTGGGCAGAACTAAGCCAGAACCGTAGAATTGGACTGGACCGGCCGGTTTGGTGCGGTTTTGGTCGGTTATGATTGATTAAAAAACCAGCTATGGTTTGAAAAAGGAAATGTGGTTTCATGGTCCTGTTCACATAAAAACCATGGGAAACTGGTTTTTATCATTATTAACATTATACGGCTTGTTAGTTAGTCCTAACCCAGCTTATTCGAAGTTGATGATCAATTGTTGAGTGACAATGAACTTATTTTTTTTATTTGATGATGAAAATGTTTTTACTGATTTATTTTTGTTGATGATGGTATTGTTTTTACCTATTTATTTTTGTTGATGATGGAATTGTTTTTACCGATTTATTTTTG
>QAOC01048977.1:300804-354028 GCA_003255005.1 Begonia fuchsioides | reverse complement strand
TAATTTAGCTCATAAATTGAATAATCATGATGTCACTAACCTGAAATCAAAACTGAAACCGACCAAATTGAAATCCACCCCGCCCCAAATTGACTCAGTACATTACAAGAAAGTAATTTCTCTTTTTTTGAATTGATCATTTCATATGGCTCGAAAGATAAAAAAAAAATATTTATAAAGTGAATTTTCTTTTATACGTAATACAATACAAGGATGAATCAAATCACATATACCCGCTAACCCGACCAAAACCCACTAATTGGATAGAATAGAATCACTTTTGAGTTTAAAAAAATTAATGTGAACTCAAACCAAAATCAACTTAAAATTGGGATCAGATTCAGATCGGATCGAATGTACAATTTGATTGAGATTATATTCAATTTTACAAGAACGGACTCATCAATCAAGTCATCTAATCCATATAATACAAAATTTGTGAAGAAATAATTGATTTTTTATTTGATTTAATTCAATAACCGTGATTTTTATTTTACGAAATCAAATGTAAACCTTAACCTAAACTACTTAAAATTTTAGATTAAATCTATGTTAGATTGAATATACAATGAGATATAATTTTATAAAATTAAACCCATCAAATCAATTTATTTTTTATCAAAATTTAACCCAAACATTTTACTACAAAAACTACTCAGGAAATTTAATTAAAATAATCATCTTCATGGAAGTCAAGTTATTTTTATTTTTTAATTAATTATTTATTTATTAGGAGAATTTTGGAGAGAGAAAAAGATAAGAAGTTCAGTACAACAAATATCTGACAAAAAGTATTATCGTTAGACAAATCTGCCAGACCTTAGTCCCATAATTACGGAACTATCCTACCCTCCTTATATGCCCCCTCTGTTCTCATCCTACGCCATTGTCGATTTTCTCCCGCTCTTTCTCTCTCAGATCTCCTCCATTCCCGCCTCTCAGACAGAAATAATGAGAGAAATTCTTCACATTCAAGGCGGTCAATGTGGAAACCAAATTGGGGCCAAATTTTGGGAGGTGATCTGCGATGAGCATGGCGTCGATCATACCGGAAAGTACAGCGGCGATTCTGAGCTTCAGCTCGAGCGAATCAATGTCTATTACAACGAGGCGAGTGGTGGAAGGTATGTTCCGCGCGCTGTGCTTATGGATTTGGAGCCTGGGACGATGGATTCGGTCAGATCTGGTCCTTTTGGTCAGATCTTTCGCCCTGATAACTTCGTTTTCGGCCAGTCTGGTGCCGGGAATAATTGGGCCAAGGGGCATTATACGGAGGGAGCTGAGCTTATTGATTCCGTGCTTGATGTTGTGAGGAAGGAGGCTGAGAACTGTGATTGTTTACAAGGTAAATTAGGCGATTGATTCTCCTCCTCTTATCTTCCTTTCGTTTCTGTTGTGTTTTTCTTCTGTTCTCAGTTTAGTAGTTTTGTTTCTCCTTTTGATTCATACGTTTGATTATAAGAAGTTTTTTTAATCTAATCGCTGGTGATTGGACATTCAAGATTTTCGTCAGATCTGTAAACGTGGTCTATAAACTTGTTGGAAATATAAAGGAAACTAATGAAAGTAAAGGTTTCATTTATATCGCTGACAATGTTCATGGAAATGAAGGCAATAAGATAAAATAGTTGCATTCTTTTTCACCTTGCCTGTTTTATGACAAGTTTAGCCATTGACTTCTGGTTTACCGAGAATTTCCTCTCTCTCTCTCTCTCATGTTAAATCATCAATTTAGTTGAATCGGCACAAGCATGAAATTTTAGATCATTTTTGCTATTCTGTCTTATTGCAAACATGCGACTCACTTTCTTGGTTTTTAGAATTCTTTAGAATCCAAATTGCACGAAACATTTGTCAATTAGATATTTGTAAATGTTTTTACTCGTGTTGTCACTGTCAAAGTTTCTTTTTTATGTATTGGCGTGGGGATTTTTAGTTTTTGTGGTTGACCTTCAAATGCATTTCTAGAATTCACATTCATTTTCTATGTTACTTATGTTCGAAGCTTACTACACATAACATTATGATAGGTAGATATGTTTATGTCGTTTGTTGATTAAAGCTTTGCGTTCACATCTTTCCTGCCATCTCATCTTTTTACCACCTTAATCCTATTAAAAACTTATACTTTTTTGTTAGATCTAACTTATTGTAATTTAATATAGGATTTCAAGTTTGTCACTCGCTTGGTGGAGGCACAGGATCCGGCATGGGAACACTTCTAATTTCTAAGATCAGAGAGGAGTATCCCGATCGGATGATGTTGACATTCTCGGTCTTTCCTTCTCCCAAAGTTTCTGATACTGTTGTAGAGCCATACAATGCCACTCTCTCCGTTCATCAGCTCGTTGAGAATGCGGATGAGTGCATGGTCCTTGACAATGAAGCTTTGTACGATATATGCTTTCGTACACTCAAACTTGCCACTCCGACTTGTAAGTCTTAATATAGTCCCTAGCATTGTTTGTTTCACGTACTAGTTTCTTTTGCACGTCATTTTTTTTGCCACCTCGAATTGTAAGTCTTTGTTCTTTTCCCTGTAGAACTTCACACTTTTGTCATTTTTAGTTATTCAGTTTTGCTTCTATCGAATGTTTGGAGAAAATTATAACCTGCTTTTTGTTGGTCATGGCTATTTGTTCACAGTTGGCGATCTTAACCACCTAATTTCTGCTACGATGAGTGGGGTTACGTGCTGTCTTCGATTCCCCGGACAGCTGAACTCGGACCTCCGTAAACTTGCTGTCAACCTTATTCCATTCCCTCGTCTACACTTCTTTATGGTTGGATTCGCCCCCTTAACCTCGAGAGGATCCCAACAGTACAGAGCCCTAACCGTACCCGAACTGACCCAGCAAATGTGGGACTCGAAAAACATGATGTGTGCAGCCGACCCGCGTCACGGCCGGTACCTAACTGCTTCTGCCATGTTTCGTGGTAAGATGAGCACGAAAGAAGTAGATGAGCAGATGATTAACGTGCAAAACAAGAACTCGTCTTACTTTGTAGAATGGATTCCAAACAACGTCAAATCTAGCGTGTGTGATGTCCCGCCAAAGGGGTTGAAAATTTCGTCCACTTTCATCGGAAATTCAACGTCCATTCAAGAAATGTTCAGGAGGGTGAGCGAGCAATTCACTGCCATGTTCAGGCGAAAGGCGTTCTTGCATTGGTACACGGGCGAGGGAATGGACGAAATGGAGTTTACAGAGGCCGAGAGTAACATGAACGATCTTGTGGCCGAGTATCAGCAATACCAAGATGCAACGGTCGATGAAGAGGAGTACGAGGAGCAAGAAGAGGATGCAGCTTGAGCTCGTCGAGTAAGTTCTCTTGGTTTGTCTTTTGAGTTGTGTTGATGGGGCTTACACTGAGTGAATGATTGAATTTGCTTGTTTATTGGTATGGAAATGTGTCATTGTCGGGATGACTTGTTTTGGATTGTACTAAAAGATGTTTATGTTTGTGGTTAGTAGATTGACGTGTGATATATGTTTATCAATTCCTAAGAGAATGATGCTGATTAAGAGATATATACTTATACTTTGCATGTGGGACTTTTGCGATTCTAACCGGAACTTCGGTCTCAATTCCGTTTCGGTTTTGGCCTACCAAAAACAAGTTCCAGAAACAAATTTTTGAATACTGTTTATCAATTAGGGGTGAACGTGAATTGATTTGGTTTGGTTTTTTCATGAATCATAATTGCTCTGTGGACTAGTGGTTTCGAAAGTTCGGAACTGAAACAATGAAAATTGAATTAGATGAAGGTAGATTTAGGATGTAATTTATATATTTTTAATGAATATAAGAATTTAAAAAATAGGAATACTTAAAATAGAGTGCTTATAGTTTTTACCTTGTAATAATAAATTAGTATTATAAATTGATAATTTTTATATTAGTTACAAATTAATAATTTTTTATGACAATAGAATAATGGGATGGAGCAATCAGCTGAATCCCATTGGTTTAATCCTCTTTGGCTCTGCTAAAACAGTTGTCAAAAGTAGTTGCTTCAAAAAACTCTTCCAGAGCATGAACTTCGAAGCTCAACAATCAAATGAAATGAATTCAATAGCAATTTTAAAGCAACTCGTGCACAATTATACTCCAAGCTCATATTTTCTCACATGTAACCAGCAAAATATAAAAGAATTTTAACAAGCAAGCTTCAAAGATTACGCAATCAACGGCCCTGATCACATCCACTATCCGAAAACCGATCAACTCTGGTTGATACATTAGTCCCTTCATCTTCGCGATTTTCGTCTTCTGTTTCATCGATGGGATCCCCCGAGTTTTCCCCGATATCAGATCGTAGCCATGCCTCTTGGAGCTGCAAAACAAATTCCAAATGCCACAAAACTTCCCCCATCGTAGGCCGATTCCTCCCTTCATCCGCTAAACATTTCTCCGCGATTTCCCCGAACATCTTAAACGATTCCGGACAGTATTTTCCTTCGAGACGTTTATCGATAATGGTGCTCAGAGATCTCTGTCGTTGCCACCTCATCGCCCACTCTGCTAGATTGATCTCGTCTTTCGGTAATGTCGGATTGATAACGGCCCGAGCACACACAACTTCCATTAGAACAACCCCGAACGAATAGATATCGGATTTATCAGTCAATTGTTGGCGTCGAAAATATTCGGGATCGAGATATCCGAAACTCCCTTTGACAGCCGTGCTGACATGGGTATGGTCCCAAGCCGGGCTGTTTTTTGACAGTCCAAAATCGGCCATTTTGGCTACGAATTTGTCGTCGAGGAGAATATTCGTCGTTTTAACGTCCCGATGGATTATTCCTTGATCGGACCCTGTGTGAAGGTAGTGGAGCCCACGAGCCGCTCCGATGCATGCTTCGAGCCGTTGTTTCCACGATAGCGAGGGGAGATTACTCCCGAAAAGATGACTTCGAAGAGTCCCGTTCGCCATATATTCGTAAACCAAAACCATCTCGTTTTGCTCATCGCAAAACCCGATCAAGGAAACTAAATGTCGATGCCGAAGCTTCGAGAGCATCTCAATCTCCGTTTCAAACTCTGCCACTCCTTGCTCTGATTGTGGGTTCGCTCTTTTAATCGCTACCAACGTGTTATCTTCGATCTCCCCTTTGTACACCTTTCCAAACCCACCGACACCGATCACTAATGATTCGTCAAAACCACTCGTTGCGGCTCGAATTTCAGCCAATGTGAACCTTTGGCACGACCGGTTTGAAGCCATGGACCCAGTTGGCTTGAGCGAACCATGGCTGGCTCGGCTCACAGCTCGGGCATGAGCTGAGCCGCCAAAAATAGAGCCATGAAGAGACATGGAAGGCCATTTCCGAGCATTCTTTTTTGTGTCACTTGGTTTAGCCCTCTTGCTTTTCAAAATACAAACAATCAAAGCAATCAAAACCGCTAAGAATGCAATTGAAGCCAACCCCGCCCCGATCCCGACCCAAAGAACTCGCCCTCTCGAGACTTTCCACGAATCCTCAATCGAATCGTAACTCTCGACGTATGCAAGATTCTCGTTACGACTCAGCTTAAAAATCTCGAGCCCGTTTAAGAGTGCATCGGTTCCTCCGGCACCGGCACCCGTGTCGGGCCCTAACTGAATCCAAAGCGTGCTTATTCTCGACAATACAGGATCGAGAAAATCCTCGTGATACGCCTTGTTCATCCCTCCGGCTCGTACTACAACGTCGAAATTATCTGCAGCCGTCTTGTTGTTTATGAAGATCCGAAAAACTCTTTGCTTCAACTTATCGTAAAGCAGCTCACAAAAATGCAATCGAATCATGTACTCAAAACTCGGATCCACTTCGAATTTCCATGACATGTTGAATCGTTTTTCCAACACCTCCATCTCGGACATTGTTCGAGCACTTTCGTACACGAGAATCGGAGCCACTTTTGAATCGTTCGAAGAGCCATATGTTATTTCCGAGCTGTTTTTTATTTCGGACCCTGCATCTGCATTGATCATATAACTTGTGTCGACTTCCCACGATCGCCAAAGATTTAAATCCTCCCTCGGTTCGATCTCTGGACCGCCAACATTCAATCTGTACATAGTTTCCAATCCCCGTCCCGGGAAATTCAAATTCAAACTATTTCCACCAACTCTTGTGACAAAACCCGAAAAAACATCATCCGGGATGGGAACAATTTCGATAGCATTGATAAATCCAAACCTCCCTTTCGTCGGCATGAACTCAAGAACAAGTTCATCCGAGCTAATATCAAGAACAAACTCTTTGATTATGTAGAACAAACTCGAATTCCTTTGAGCACTATCGAGAAACGTCAATTTGTGCAGAATCTCGCCTGGAGCATTGAATTCCAAGAGGAGTTTCAATCCGTTCGCTACGACTGAAATCGACGAATCGTTAGCGTTGTAATCCTCGAACGGGAAGGGGAAAAAATGGAGCCGGATGAAATGGATTCCATGGATTCCTTTCAGAGTGTAATTCAAATTACTCGTAAATATTCTCGACGTTTTATACAGCGGTTCGAGAGTCGAATCCCAGTCCAAATTCGATGTAAAGGCGGTGATTCCAGTTGAGCTAAGAGTAAAGTTAGAATCTAGAGCTAAATCACCAATCCATCTCCTTCCATCTACTTCAACGCTTGAATTTGAACCACAGTTTACAAGAAACGACACAGGATGACCATATCCAATTCCAAGAACTGAACAGATTATGAACACGAAAACAAAACAGAATTTCCCACTTTCTAATTCCCCCATTATCCTTTTGAGAAGCAAGATTTTTCTTCAAGGGTTTAAGGAAATTGAAAAGGGCTCACAAAACAAAGAAGAATCTAAACATTAAATCAAAACCCAGTCTCTAAGATTGAGAAAGCGTTCTTAAAACACGCAAATCAGAGCCATTCTTCGAAGTTTCTCACTCGATAAGAGCAAATATGCTTTCTTGGTTTTGCATAAACAGTAAAGTTACCTACATCAGATCAATATCCCACCATTATAGCTCTCAGATCTGCACAAACAGCAATTTGAAAAGGACGAGAAAAAGAAATCATAGTCCAGACCATAAACTCGAAATCCAAAGAGACCGTATGAAGAAGAAGAAGAAGAAGAAGAGTGATCCAAAATGAGAAAAGGACCGATGATTTCTCTCTCAAAGATAAAGAAATAAATGACATAAAAACATGGGTTGCTGCCCAAAACAGCTTCGAAAAAGTGGGATTTCATTTGGGTTTTGTTATCGCAGTTCGCACAAAAGCCAAAGAATCTGACGCCATTGAAACTATAAGCAGGGGACGAAAACGCGGACATAGTTGCTGCAATACCAGAAGTTTTAAAAATTAAATTTTATTATAAATTTAGTGGATTATCTTTTTTTGTTAATTTAATTTAACATATTTTGTAATAATAAACATATTAAAAAAGATTATAAATTTCTAAAAATATTCATCATCATGAGATTAATTGAGTCAATAAAGTATAAATATATCATTACTATTTATTTATTTATTTCTTTCACATATCACTAATATTAAATAAAATTATCAAAATAAAGGGTCCGCAAAATTATGTTAAAACTCAAATCTCGTTGCAATAACATTTAAAATTTAAAGTATCTAATGCAATTTTTCTCATATTTCAAGAAATTAATTAATATTTATTTATAATTTTTAAAAATTTATAAAAAAAAGTCTACTTAATTTCCAAGCTCCAATTTTTAGCTTTCGATTGATAGAAAACCAAATATACGAAATTTCATAGTTAAGGGAGTGAATAGTTTCGATTGCTGGAAAACCAAATCAGCGAAATTTTAAGTATTTACATAAATTTTGCAATAATTAAATAAATAATTAGATAAATAATTGATAACAACCGGATTAAATGTGAGGATAGCACAGCACGGGGGGAAGAGTCCATCACATGCCAATGTTTGGAAGATGAACCGCAGCTCAATTATTCCAAAAGACATTGCAGAGCTGCCCTTCTCTTTTACTTTATTTCTAAATCTTTCCTTCATCTTTGTCGTTTTCCTATTCCGTACCAAATTGTACCCCTCAAGTCCTTGCCCGGCTCTGCATGTCCAATTAGGGTCAGGTCCTCTTTTTATTTTGCCATTTTTGTCCTTGTCAAGATGCGGATAATGTGGATCTGTTTTTTTTTCATTATTATATTATATTATATTTTTAAAAAAACTAAATTCGATCTGAATTTCGGATAAATATATCTAATCGGGTATAAGTTTTAGAAAAATAAATTTTTAACTTACCAGACGTATGATTAGACGCATCATTCGTCTGAGTGAGAGACATATCGGACGAACTATTCATCACTCGGACGAATGATGTCTCCCTATGACACATCATTCGTCCGAGTAAGGGACGATTCAGATGAAACTTGACTCACTCGGACGCTTTGCCTCACTCGGACTCATGAAGCGTCCGAGTGAGGCACGGTATGCATCCGAACCCCATGAAAAACTATAAATTTGATTCATTCTTCTATTGAAAATCGTACCTTCGAAAAATAGTTTTATATAAGCTATAATAGTCTGCAGCTTGAGCAACTAGTGGTTAGAAGCGACGAATAACACTGAAGAAGTAGAAGAAAATGAAACAAATATGGATTGAGTTTACGAACCTAATACATATGTTCTTCATTTGCAACACTTTGACTGTAGATATGATGTAGAGGTTCAACCGTCTTCAGATGAGATAAATATGATGTCTTTGACTGCGCCACCTGAATCAGACGACGATGATACAAATGAAGTTTTGAGCTTGCCAGCGACGGTCGAGAGCGATCTTTATCTCGATAAAAGGCACAAATCTGTTAAAGATTTGAAAGATGAAATAACAAAAAATGCATTATTAAATGTATATGAGATCACTTTCAAAAGATGCGATTCAAATAGACTAACAGTAATATGTGTAGATGGATGTCCATGGCGCCTTCATGCTTCAAAGATGCACGGTGAAGAAATAATTCAAATCAAAACTTTCGTTGATAGTTATACTTGCGCTCGAGTATTGAAAAATCGACTTGCATCGGCAAAATGGGTGGCGGCTACATACATTGACATGTTCAAGAGTCAGCCTATGTGAGAAATCTCATCTATAATGGAGATTGTAAACAAATATCACAATACTGTCATAACTTCAGGTATTGCAATTAACACTCGCCTAGAAGCGCGATGATTGAATGAAGGATTTGACGAATAACAATTTCAATTTCTTTGACAATATGAAAATGAGCTCCTGTGATGCAACCTTGGAAGCAGAATTGACATTCAATATAAATTATTGTACGACACAAGTGAAGGAGCCGTTTGTGAGTTTGAACGAATATATGTGGGCAATTGTTGAATTCGCCAGACCAGTCTCATATTTTGATGGTTGTCACCTCAGGGGTGCGTGTGCGGGACATCTTCTAACGGTCGTCGGTATTGACTACAACAATGGACTCTATTATATTGCATATGCCGTAGTGGAGTCGGAGTGCAGAGATTCATAAAGTTGCTTTCTCAAATAACTAAGATAAAATCTTAATAGTTCAAATGAGTTTTGGTGGACTGTAATATCAGACAGACAAAAGAGACTTGTCAATGCAGTTCAAGATAAGCTTAGTGATGCGAAGTATAGATTTTGTCTCAGGCATTTATATGTTAACTTCTAAAAAAGCTTATGTGGAGAAGTATACAAACATTATTTTATGAAACGCTGCACATGCCTCGACTGAAACTGAGTTTGACCACCAGATGACACAGTTGCACCGTCATAACTCATTGCTTGCTGAGTATTTAAGAGTCATCCCTAAATAAACATGGCGAGCACAGACCTTCTCATCAAACCCAAAATGTGAAATTGATTTAAATAATCTTAGCGAGTCATTTAACAACGTTATTCTTCTGGCTAGAGACAAACTCATCATCACAATATTGGAGATGTACAAAAATTTATATATGTTTGTATTGTGAAAAGACATGAGAAGATGATTCAAAGTTCAGATATTATGCCCGAGAATAAGGAAGATCTTAAATGAAGCAACCCGAGATGCAATGAATTGGAGTGATGTGTTTTCATGAAACGCTATGTACGAAGTTAGCAGCGTCAGGAGGTAATTCATCATCAACATGGGGAATGCGACTTGCAACTGTTATAGATGAGAACCGATAGAGATTATGTGTGTCCATGTTATCTTCGTTATGCAATGGTTGCGTGAGCCAATCGATGAGTACGTAAACCGATACTATCATAGAGATACGTACAAGTTTGTATTCATACTATATTGTACCAATTGCTAAACGTGAGATGTGTTCGTCAAATCTTGGAAAATATGGTACATTAATACCACTAGCTGTTAGGCGCAGACCTGGTTGACCGAAGAAGAAAAGAACAAAAGACGTCAATGAGAATCAACGTAGCACCACTTCCCTAAGTCGAAGAAGTGACACCGTGCTTTGTGAAACATGTGGTAGGAGTGGACATAATAAGAAATAATGCCCCGAAAAAGCATCCACCTCAGACGCAAGACGATCTGCCAATGAGGAAGACATGTTCATTGGATTCAACATAGCCACACAAGAGTCACAAAATAATCAACCAGCTTCAGTTTTGAAACCCGCCCAAAATTCAGAACCTTGTCGAAGGTGGCCAACAACGAAAAATGCATTGTAAAGTAAGATATAATGTTGGAGAAAAGTATAATCATTTAAAATAAAATTGTCATTCATAACAATTAGAAAAAACGTAGAATTTATAGTTTTTCACGGGGTTCGGTTGCATACCGTGCAAGGTCAATTTAATCTATTATTTTTATTAATAAGTCAATTTAAATAAATTTAATAAATATGAAACATAATCTATTATTCGTCCGTGCCTCACTCGGACGAATGATGCGTCCCGTCCGGGAAGCCTAAAATTTGTTTTTCCAAAACTCGATTTAGTCTATTTAATCGAAACTCAGACTTGAATTTAGTTTTTTCTCTTTATTTTAATTAATTTCTTATTATTTAAAAAAGAAAATATAATTTAATCTATTATTTTTATTAATAAGTCAATTTAAATAAATTAATAAATAAAAATATAATTTATTTTTGAATTGATTTAATTACCTAGCGATAAGTAAGGATATAGATAAAAGGATAAATTAAAGTCTACTTTTACTGAAATACAAGGTCAAATTTTTGTAATTTTATTTAGAGAATACTTCAATTTACGCGGAGAAAATGAGCAATAAATCTGATTAAACCACGCAAAAAAAGACAGAAAAATATTTAATTTAGCACTAACAACATGAGATCCTCAGTCCAGATGGGACAGTAGTCTGAGCAGTCCAATACGAAGTAAGCTTCAAATTCATCCAAGGGCCGAATACTATTTCATATTAACACATGCACTGGATTCAACCTAGATGGTCACTTTATGATGTTTTTAATGAATAATTGTGTCCTATAATTATAATGTGGCTAGCATGGTTAAAATTCGATTACAAATTTTTACATTAGAAGCCAACGGTTAAGAATTTGGTCAAAACCAAACTTTTGGAAGCCTATTTATTCGATTTAATGATTTTATTACATTAATGCATTAATATATGATGTTTAAGATTTAAAATATTCGATGCAATTAAGATCGTAGTTCAAGTTATAAATTGATCTTATTGATTTTGATTTTCATTAATTCTTAATAAAACAAAAAAATGAAAATAAAAGCTTTTTGTCACGCATTTAAATTCAAGACACCGTGCATCAGCTGCACCTTCCTACATATCCGTCAAAGTCTCTCTCTTCTCTCGCTTCCATCTCTTCCCCGGCCGCCTTGGGAGCAGCCCTAGGTGTTGTCGAATCATTTTCGCCGAACAAATCCGTCCATTTCAGGCGGTGTTTTTCTCATCGGAAGGACGATTATGGGTGTAAAACTTGTCAATTCTTCCTAGCAAGTCTTCGATTGCCGCATCGAGCTTCTCTCGGGTACTCTTCCCCTTATTATCCAACTACTTCACTTATTTTGGTCTGTGTTTGTTTCTTTGGAACTTATGGATTCTTTCTTGATTGTTTTTCCTCCAAGTTTGTGTGTTTTCGGTGGACTTTTTATTGATGAAAGCGAAACTTCGTGCGGGTTGTAGTTTTCACGTACAGGGTTGAAATCTATAATGGGACTGCTGCGCTTAGTTTTCTCTCTCTATATATTTTTTTTCTTGGAACCTCTGGATTCTTTCTTGACAGTTTTCCCTGCTAGTTGCGTGTATTTTTTTTCTTTCGGGGGACTTTTCACTGATAAAGGGGAAATATCTTGCAGGTTTGGTGTTTTTACGTATAGGGTTGCCATCGTTTGCTCGTTCTAGGTTCTTGAATTTACGGGATCTAATTTGGTTTTGTCGTGGTGTTTGTTCGTGCTCTGGTTTTATATACTTTTTGGTGATTAAGGCGAAACTTCCTGCGGGTTGTAATTTTTAAGTATAGGGTTGAAATCATTTGCTTGTTCTAGGTTTGGAATTTTTAGGGTTTAATTCGTTTTGTTGTGGTGTTAGTCGATGCTCTGGTTTAATATGCTCTTTGGTTATGTTTATGTGATGGGAGGTTTGAGTTAGATTATTTCTTTGTTGATTCTAGATTGATTGGTAATCGATGTTGTTGATATTTTTATATCGATGAATTAGTAGAAAACATTTGAAGACTGTGCTTCGACTGGCTAAAGGAGTCTGTTTAAACATTTAGTTGAGACACAAAATCAAATAATTAAATATTGCATAGAAAGGATTATCATTAGAGTAGTGAAGAATGGAGGTTGGGAGCCCTCTAAGTCTCCCAAGTGCATTTTTCGTTTGTGTTGTATGTGAGTAGCTATTGTTCTATTCTTATCATAAAATTACTTTTTACTTCATTTCTATATGAAGGCAATACCGATATGAAGCCATTACTAACGTTGAAATCTAGATTTTGTTTTAACAATTTACAAGATGTTGCTTGGCTAGGGAATGCGAATTTGATAAAATGTTATTATGTTTTGTCGATGCTATCTTTAAATTTAATTTTCTTTGTCATGCATGGTCTGTCAAACTGCCGGTTTTTAGTTATTGTTTATATTGACGGTTTCTATGCAGGATTATTATTTTTTTACCTGAAATTTTGGTATTTTTACTAAATTCACACATCTATGATTTAATAATATCTAAGAGGTTAGGACAAATTTGGATCTTGTATGCTTCAAGATCCTCAGTTATATTATTCATTGATGGATTTCCCAGTGAAATACCCGTTGTTTTCACCTTCTGCCCCTCTGAGATCTTCTTTGATCATTAAAAAAATGTTATTACACCACCTTGGTACGGGGCTGTGTCAGTGGATCCGAAGGATCATGCCCTGGTGTTTCATGGCATAATTTTTTTTAATATAGCCAGGATTTCTCAATATGCTGCTGGGTAGTTTTGTCCATCGATGTATGTTTGACAGAGTATTGTGAAGGTTTGTATTAACCTTTGTCTCCACATGTGTTTTGTTGCAGATTTTTGAACATTGCGCAGCATTTTATCGCTTTGTTGCCAGTCTTAACATGCCAAAGGAGAGAAGGGATCGCTCTGTGTCTCGTGACAGTTATGGAGCATTTCCGTTAAAATGCGGAACGAGTCGTCATAGCAGACAACCTTCACCGAAGATCCCGTCCCAAACAGACAATAATTTCAAAGAATGGGAGGAAGCAAGGTGTTCTGTATGCATGGAACATCCTCACAATGCGGTGCTACTTATGTGTTCGTCCCATGATAATGGCTGTCGTCCTTACATGTGCGATACTAGCCGTCGACACTCAAACTGTCTAGACCAGTTCCGCAAGTCATTTGTTGAATCCTCGTCTACTATTTCAGGATCTGAATATATTCAGCCCTTGACGGCTAATTCTGCATTTACTCAGCCTTCTGAAATCACTGTAAGTAATATGTCCGCACAAAGTGTCGCAGGTGAAACGGATCGTACTACTAATAATGTCTCATGTGAAAATCAGTCGCAGCCCAAATTAGTATGCCCACTCTGCCGGGGGACGATAAAGAAGTGGATTGTTAATGAACCAGCCCGCCATTTCATGAATGCAAAACCGAGAAGTTGTTCATGTGAGACTTGTACTTTCATCGGCAATTATGCGGATTTGAGGAAACACGCAAGGCAAGAGCACCCTCTAGTCCGTCCTTCCGAGGCTGCTCCCGAGAGGCAACGCACTTGGAGAAGAATGGAGAGGCAAAGGGATATCGGGGACCTTCTTAGCACACTTCAATCTTCATTTGGTTCTGATAGGGTCGATGATAGTGTTTTACCCGTCGATGATGGAGGTTGGCTGACCATTTTTTTCCTCTTTCGAGTTCTTCGGCCTGAATCGAGTACGAGGAGCAGCAGCTGGTCGGGCAGCTCAAGAGTCCGAGCACAGTCGAGTTTCAGAAGAAGGTCGACGAGACTATGGGGAGAGAGTTATGAGGTGGAAACAGAATCTTCTCCTCGGTATGGTGAAGCTAATGATCTTTCTGATGACGGGTTTGGTCGGAGCAGGCGGCTTAGGCGGAATCTTCGACAAACAACACCGGACAACGACTTGCCTTAGTAAGTCGAAGCCCGGGAGATCCATTTCTGGTACCTGTTCTATCAAAGCTAGGCAGGTTAGTATATTTTTTTAGCTGTGATTTCGATAATTACCTCAAAAGTATAGTATATGAAAATCAGAATGGTCCTAAGTTTCGCTCCTTCTGCCATTACAGAACTGGCTGATCTTGCGAAAGATTTAGATCTTTGTTCATCTGGGTGGATCTCCACTCAGGGTATTATTGTATTGTGACAAAAGAAATTTGAAAACTAACACTTGTAATTGTTGAAATACTTTTCAATGAATCGTTCGATCCACAAACAGATTCTTCAATTGAAGAGCTCATGGAAGTACTATTTCAGGAAATGGTCTTTTATGGGATTGTGGTCAGAGTAATTTCTACTTGTAGATATCAATTATTATTCTTATTATTAATGAATTTAGAAGAAAGAGTGGCTAGTTAAAATTAAATTCTGTGATTTCATCCATTTTGGCCTTTAATCTATTGATTTTCCAATTAAACTGCTGCACTCAACGGGTGTATCGGTTTGGTCCACAGTTTTTGAAAAATGAACCAAATGGCGGGTCTAACAATTTTAGACTGGTTTGGTTTGCGGTGAAACTTGGCAGAAACATGTCTTATCCACTTTGTGGTCTAATTTCTTATAACTAAAAGCTAAATTTTTTATCTGCAATTAACTCAAAGTCCGAGGACTAAATTGCAGATTCGATATAAATGATCAGAATTGAATGGACAACGCGGATAGTTGATGTATTAGGCAGGGGTTGGGATTGGGACAGTGAGGAAGATGACCACGTCTCTGTTGGTTGCCTTTAAGGGGTTGGCACCGCATATCCGCTCGGTTCTTGAAAAAAAAAAAACTGATTTGATTTGATTTGATGGGTTAAATTTTGATAATTGATATGTATTTAAACCAAAATTTTGAATTCATTTATGATCGATTCAAATTTATTTTTGTAAAATTCAGACGGTACGTTATTGATATAATTTTGTCTTAGATCAACTAATTCACCTTATTTGACTGATTGTTTCTCGTAAAATTAGGTCTAAAGTCAAACTAATTTTCAATCTAAGCTGAATTAAATTCAAAATTTTACGTTAATCTCAATTTTAATTCATAATAATTTTTTANTATCTCTCTCTCTCTCTCTCGTTTAGTTTTTCTTTTTCTTATGAAATCTTTGGTCCCATGGAAACGAGTTCGATGAAATCTTGTCAAAACTCTACTCCTTAACACATCTTATATTGTCTGTGCTTGTGTCTCTTCTGTTGCCCTGCTTTTCTTGATCTTTTTATTGATCCAATCTTTGACGCCATACTTAAATTGAGGTTTCTTTGGTAAGCATACATGGATATTGATGTCTTCCAAACATTTTTTCTTCAACTTGATACTGTTCATGACATCGAGATAGCTTCACTATTTGTCATATGCCATCATCAAATTATTTTGATTTAAATTCTTTCGTTATAACCTATGGTGCCGATGTTTGACCGTGCCCTGTGATTTCACTATTTCTCTGGTCTGTTGTTCAGATTGGCTTAAATGAATCGGAAATGTTAATATTTGGATGTCATAGAGAAAGTAACAGTCCTTAGAAGAACACGGCATTGTTTTCTCTAGACTTATTAGAGAGAGAAACAGAGAGAATGAGTTATTAGTTAATGTTTTCATTTGAGACATGTTATTCCAAGTGATTTAAGGCGAATACTGATCCACATCTTATTAGTTACAGCGATAAAATCTGAAAAATACGAGCTTATAGTGACCCTTCTCCATTTGAAAAAGCAGTACACGGCAAAGAGTACGGTTTTGGAGCTCATGATTTTCCGGCCAGTGGAGTCTTCGAAGTTGAACCGAAGAGCTGCCCGGGATTCATATATCGATGCTCTATCCCGTTGGGTTATTCTGATATGTCGCCCACCAAGTTTCGTACATATATTGAAAACGAGGCTTCACAATATTATGGCGATGCTTACCACCTCATTTCCAAGAACTGCAACCACTTTTCGGATGATATGTCCTTGAAATTGACTGGAAAAGGAATCCCTGGATGGATAAATCGTCTTGCCCGGTTAGGTAATCGGATTATCAGCTATTTATTAGCCTCATACTTCTTTTCTAATACCTCTCTGATTTTTAATTTATACACTTTGTATGCACTTTTAGTTCTTTGAATGAAGAAAACATGATCTGTTTCAGTTCGATTATTGATTCGGTAATGATTGAGAAATAGTTCGTTTTACAATTTGAGATTTGGAGTACTAAATGATTTTCAAATGACAATTGTATATCAAGTCTTGAATTCGAAAAGTTCGAACTTTATTTTAATACTCTATATGGTAATCAATTTAAACACTTTGTTATATGCTTAGTTCTTCCAATGACAATTATACATCAAGTCATGAGTCAAAATTTTGAAACATGACATGTTTCAGGTGCTTTGTGCAGTTGTTTGCCACCAGAAAGCCTGCAAGTGACTGCTGTGAAACAGATTCCTGAATATCATGAATGCTCAGGTGAGTCTTTCTTCATAAGCTAATCCCTCAAGTTCTCGAATTAATGTTTATCCTAAATTATGTCCGCACGATTTATCTGACAGCAGAAGCCGACGGTGTTGAATCTTTATCGCCCGCCGCTCACGGTGGGCCCACCGAGATTGACGGTGAACAAGAGAAGAGCCTCCTTTCTCCGGTGACCGGAAGCAGTGACGTGGCATTTATTAAAGATTCTCGCCAATGAGATGAAGAGAAACATACATTACGGTATTTGTTTGGAAATTGATCAGTTGGTCGGCAAATGAAAATTTTAGATTCGAGTTTTAATGGAAGAAAGTTCATCCAAGTTATAACTTTTTTAACTGGGATTATGTTCAAAATACAAAGTTGCTCGGCTTAAATCTGGAAACTTTCTTTTTTTACCAAATTAATAAAGAATTTTGCACCATCAATAAATCAATTTCAAATCATTTTTTTTATTTTACTTTATTTTTCAAGTAAATATCAAGAACAATGGATCGTCTTTCAATAATAACCACTAACTTTCCAACAGGGTGTGTAATAATATCATGTATGAAGTAAATAGGCTATCCATAGGTGCATTTTTTTTGTTCTCAAAACTCAAACAATAAGTAGGAAAGCACCTTTTGATTCATGAACTTCCGTCCAGCTCCAATTTCGAGGATAGCCAACGGCAGACCTCGTCCATCTCTTCCGGGATCGTGTAGTGGCCAAGTCTGCATTCACCATAATATACGATTGAAAAAGGACGTAATCTTGCTGAAAATAATGCACAGATCATCTCATACATACCCGTTGTAGGATTTGAAAGTCACATCCTCAAATTTGTTCGATCTCAAAGCCACGGACGACTTTTCCCCGAATTTATAAAGAACTACATCGTCACCTGCAAAATACCAACCCGTGAGATTGCCATTTGGATTATTGTAGCTTTAGGGGTGAGACCCGGCGGATTGGTTCGGTTTTTTGAAAAAAAATTGATATGATCCCGTGGAACTGTTCCTAAAAAATTGGATTTGAACCCACCTCAATTGGATAATCGATTTAAATCGAAACTTACTAAAAAATTTGGGGTAAGTTTCAGTTTGCGTTCAAATTTGTTTCACAAAATTCAAATCCACTGATTGCTAACAACTCAACTAAAATTTAATTATTTCTTATAAAATTTAGGTTGAATCGGTTAACCGACCCAATTCGGCAGATCAATTTATAAAAATTAGATCCGAAGTCAAATCAATTTGACCAAAAACCGACATTTTAAGTCGGTTTTGGTTTGAATTCACATTTATTTTTTTTTTAAATTGAAATCTGATCCAATAAGACCCAAATGGTCGGTTTTAGGAAACTTAAGGTACGTATTTTCGGGACGTGAAAATGTGGAGGAAGGTAAACTCATTTTTCCAAAAGTAAATTTTTTCATATAACATTGAAAGATTACAAGCAGAAATATATTATTCAACACCCCAATTTATTTTTCGACCTTAAATCCGTATAATATTAATGCATACCTTTTCCGTGACAGAGCAATATCGATAAGGGGCTAGCACGGCTCTTTGCTTCATCTTTACCCTCCATTTTTTCAGCCAAAGTCCTGAAATTATCCAAGAACTTGTCTCACAAGCCATGCAAAATTATGAAAGATAATATTGGATGAGGAAAAAGTAAGAGACTAGCCTTGCGCATGGAAGCCAGCCACTTAATCCTACAACTGCACTTATTTTAGCAGGATATGGATTTCCATTTACATAATGCCCTTGAGCATAACACGTGGCAGAATATAGTGCTGTAGCTGCACCCATGCTAAAACCACCAACACCTAGCTTAACTGTAACAAGAAGGCTATACAGTAAATAAATAAATATGGCATTAAACTCAAGCCAATAGATTAAAATTCCAATTTGTGATTCTTGCACCAAACTCACGGCCAATTATTATTTAATATTTACTTGAAATGAAAGATTAGAGCTCCTATTGGCACTGATGTATATAATCCACATAAAACTACCATTATAACTCATATCCTACTACGTTAATGCACGTGTTTTAGGAGTTATTTTGATTAATATTATTTATTATTTAATGAGGTAATTTAGTTATTAGCAGGGGTTATTTCCTTACATATAGGAGTATTAGGGTTTGTAAACTTAATCGTTGAATATCAATATTGTTAAGGAAAACCTCTCTCCAGAGAATTTCTCTTCCGAGCAAGCCCGTAGTTGCCGAATGGCTAATGCCGAATTGTGGAGGCTTCTTATTTTTTGTTTCAGAGTTTTATTGTCGTTTTTCGAAGATGAGCACATTCGGTGCTCAACATTGATCTACTGTTCCAAACTCACAATCTATGAGCTTAACTATAACTAAAACCTACTTCATCGTGATATTTAATGTTAACATAGAAATCGTATACCCTTCCGAGTGGAAACAAAATAAAGTCACATACATTGCAAGCAACTTAGACAAATAATATTTTTACCAACCGAACTTGCCTTAAGATGAAATCAAAAGCTCGAATCAGTGAAAATCGATAAATTGAATAAGAAATTCTTTGGTGGATAAAAGAGAGTATTTTGTCGAAGAGCTTATCCATGAGAAAAATTGGCACAATTAATACTTCCACCAGTCAGAAAAGTCAGCATTAATCACAATGTAGTCAAAATAAATTGTGGTAAGCAAACCTAAGTAGACCCGTTTAAAATTTTTCATCTGTTAACTACATAAAATAACAAGCTTGAACCAAAAGAAAAAAGATAGACACGTAGAGGAATAATTAGCAAAATGCTCGAAATAAAATTTACAAAAGTAAACCTACTGTCAGCTGGCTCTGTTGATAACAAATTGGCAACATGCATAGCGGAAGCATCCAAACCCTCTAAGTCATCATCAGCATCTTCAGAGAGATCTCCAACATTAAACCCTGCTCCAAGGATAATAATCTTTCTTTGAAATTTATTTTAACAAATTAATATTCATATGATCTTGTTCTTTCATCTATGCATGTTATGGATGACTGTTAAGATATTTAAGGGATCTACACTTACACGCAGTTGAAGGAAAGCCACCAAAGATATCTATTGGTTGAGTAGGTGCTGTAGGACATATCCACTTAATCTGTGTCATATATAGTTAACATATATTTCTTTTAATAGAACAAAAAAGGAAACAAAAGCCACATATGTGATGATAAATAATCTGAGAGTCAGATGCTTACATTTGGTAAGGGTAGGGTCTCCAGAAGCTGGGACCAGCTGCCGAAAAGAAAAAAAAGTTACTAGTGATGAACATAAGCTTTCCTGTGATCTTAAAGCAAAAAATTATGACAATTAAGAAGCACTTTTCTGACTTCTCCAAACATAAACAAGAGAAAACCACAGAGTTCGTTATTTTCTTAAAAGTAATGCTAGGCTTCCATATTTTAATGTTAATTAAAGTGCATTTAATGTAAATATTTATTCCACCAATCAAAACTCAACACGTTAATGTGTAAAATAAGAAAATATACTAAGTTAAACTTAGCATTACTCTTTTCTTAAACTTCGATAGAAAACCCAGTAAATAAAATGATTGATGGTTAATATAGGTGCAATACTGTTGCACATAAGAAGTATGGTAGAGCTTTAAACTAAAAAATTCAAATACCTTGAACCATTATCACCCAGACCATGGAGCCAAACTATAGTTGCTTGATGTTTGCCCTTGGGCTTGACTACATATGTTCTACCAAACTCATACGTCTTCCTAGAAACTCTGGCACCTGAAAGATTCCATGAAGGAAAAAGATCAAATATTCAACGAGAAGGGTGGTGAAAAAGTGAAATGGAGAGTAAAAATACAAGATTGAAAGCCAATAATGTTAACTGAAAGAAAACTGGGCATTGAAAAACAGAAGGGGCGAGGTCTCAGAAATAAACATCTATGGATCGAATGGACAGTTTCCTTGATTGAGAGAAAAAACATCGAAAAATCAACTTTGATAATAAGAATGGAGGAATATGCAGGTGTGGAACAAACCAGAACCAACTGAAGGAGCACCAAAACTCATATTAACCTTCCAAAAACAGCTGCACGAGTAAAATGGAGATGAAGAGATTGAACGAGACAGATCCTGCAATAAAAAGCAATATGCGGTTAATTGATGGAACTTAATGAGTATTTTCATTTTCTTTTCCTGGACTTTGACGATTTACAACAGAATGCTAACAAGAAAATAACTAAATGTAGAAGGCAAGCTCAAAACAGGAAAAAAGAGAAATGAAAAATAATTCAGATTCCAGAATCGATTGAGAGAGTTCAATGGTAGAAGAGCTAATTCCTACGAGGCTGTTATCGATCCATAAACAAGAATATACATTTAAGCAAATCATCGATATAGCCATAATCACGCTTGATAAGTTCAAATCTGATAAAGAAAACAGATCAAATAAAATTCATAAAATCTAAAGATAAAGCTTCTCTACAACATAACATGGAGAGATCTGATCCATAAATTAAGAAAATCGTACGACCCACCAGAAAAGTGAGCTCGAAGATCGAAACAAACCTCACGGATCGAGCGCTATTGAGACTCGGAGGCTCTCTCTCTCTCTCACTCTGGAGGCTCTTTCTAGGCTCGAACAAGTTTTCTGTAAGATCAGGTTTTTATCTGGAGATTTTTTGGCTATTTGCTAGCCAATCAAACGCCTAGTTTCAGTGAGAGTGCATACAGAGGATAATTGCTCTTGATATTGGCTCCTCTTCACTTAACTGAGCTTCAGCTTAATTTTGGTGATTAGAGCATAAACCTATGTGATTAAATTATCACCTACAATAAGTTGGTGGCATAATTAATATTTATCCAATTATTTAAGAAATAGATTGGGCCTAGCCCAATAACCCGACGGCTAAAAATTTATGAAATGGGCTTGGCTCAATATGCTAATGAGCTGAAAGTCTTTATACCTAATGGGCCCAATAAGCTGACATGCTGTCAAATTATATATGAATGGGCTTAGCCTAATAGTCGCTTAGTTGAACATTTATTTATATTATTGCTTAATTATTTTTTAAACAAAATAAATAACGGGTAAACGTAGCAATAACATAAAAGAAACTGTCTATAAATTTATTAAAATTTGAGTAAACATTGATTTAATTTCTGAATATGAGAATTAACCTTTGTTGTTATCATTATACTTTTCGTTAATTTTTTGGACAATTCTGTTTGTTTCTTTTGATTTTAGTAAAAAAAAAACAAAATAACAATTAAATTACATTAAATTTAACGAAATTTAAAACATTAATAGAAATTGTAAGAATATTGTGTCTAACAAAATTATATTAAATTCAAGGTGTTCTTTGCCAAGAAAAAATAGCCAAAATATCAACTGCAAATATCTCGATCCATCAACGATAATTGATATTTTACCGTAAAAAATAAAACGACAAAGATCAAAATGAAACGAAAGTTGCTTGGTTAGAAGAAGAAGGTCCATTTAGAGCTATGGCCGAACTCAAGTCAAGAACTACAAAAGAAGAGCATGTATTAGTAGAAATTAAACCAGAGCTCTGGAAAATGTGAACCTGGTTTGCGGTTTAATCCTCAGAACCACCAATGGCTTGTCAAATCGAACCGAACCAATACGGATTTTCGGGCCCAAAAATACACAGAATCAGCCATGCGAAAGCAAGTCAAGCCGATTTCGAAGATGTTGTAGAATACAAATTAAATAGTTTCAAATGTAGCAATCAAAAATACGAAAATCCAATCTCATAAGCAACGATCGAGAGCCCTTCATAGCTTTCTTGATCCAGATCAATCCAATACAAAAGAAAATTATACGAAAAAATATACGAATTAACAAGAGAAATGAAAAGGGATACCCCATAATCGTCTTTCGAATCCAGACAAACTTCGCCAGATGCATTCTGATTCGTTTCCACTGAAGGATAATGAATGTTTAGAACCATTAACATAACTTCAAACTAAGTAAATATTTAGTTATTCGTTTATCATCGTAACAAACGATACAAACCAGTGAGAATTAAAGCAACTAAATTGTCATCGAATGGAAGAACAGTATACGAAAACTACTTCAAGTATCAAACTATGCAGAAAAATAATAAAAACAACTAAAACTTCAACTCTTCGTCTAATGCGTACATTCGCTCCAATTTAGAACTTTTTACCTGTCGTAGAGTCCAAAAAGGAATCATCCCTCTCTAAGCAAGTCTTCATCTACACGTAAAAGAATATGAATTTCGAACGTTCATCGAATGGTGTTTGCCGAGATCAAACTTTTCACTACCAGCAAATTTTCATCGTTAGTAATATGAAGAGAAATTCGAAGAATCAATACGAGTTCTTCTTTTTCCCAACTAAATGGGCCCGACACATGCAATGCTTCCATCGTAGAACGATATGCATTTAACTCTAACTAGTGGATTTTGGCTTCTAACTCTCCTTTTGAAGGCACGAGCATATTTTCTTTTTGCTTTTTGTCTTCTGTGCGTAAAATAGATTAGGGGCATTGAAATCACCATCTTCTCTGATTTGATCTCGAGATTGTAAAAAAGATAACTTGTTCATGCCATTGCCTGCAACACTGCAACTTCCGACTGAGCAGGTTATGCGATCATCATCATGTTTATTTATGTATTTTACATTTGAACTTCCTTTATTTTCTCCATAGATCTTTTTACAAAAATCCTGCATTTACAAAAGAGAATTGAGAAATTATACAAACTAAAAGGGTAATGTTAGATTTATCTTTCTAACTTATCTTCTTATTGTACACGCTAACGTGACGAGCAACGATTGATGCAATCAATATTATGAATAATTATTTTAATTGTAATACATTAAATGCAATTTAACTATATCAATCACATCTCGACACGTTAGCATATATAATAAGAAAATAAACATAGTATTATTCAGACCAAAATCTTCAAAATTAATTTTAATGATCTTCGCAAATATTAACAAATGTAACGGGATTCGATGAGTTACCTTTCTGATTGAATCACACAAGTCGTGTCTCCATGAAACTCTTTCTCGAATATTAGCTTTGCGGACTTTCAATTCCTGAGAGGATCCAAATATCCGGACCAGGAACCAATTTTTCCCGACAGCCTGAGAAAACGCGGCCATTTTCCAAGAATCTTTGTCGAAGATTTCGACAACATCGCCAGATCTCCAAGTGTTTGATAAATCGAGCGCAAGAGGCTGCACTTTGACTTTTCGAGACACTTTCTTCTTCGTTGTTTGGCTTTTCCTTGATATTACTTTTATGCTCAGCAATCCTACTTCACTCTTCTTATCTGAACGCATACTTGCTATATGAAATAAAGCGAAAATCAGAAGGCTTGACTTGTATACGCTTTGAAATTGAGGATAAATAAGAAAGAGAGAATTTTTGTTCTTTAATATACAAATTCAAATGAAATTTGATCAACAGAACATTGAATATCACATCAAAGATAAGAAAAAGATAATCCGAGGAATTTGATTTATCCACCCTTTTTTGTCATCCAGCGAAAAGAAAAAAAAAAAACAAACCAAAACATAAAATTTAACAAGCTACCAAACAACATTGATTGGAAACACAGAAGTAGAACAGAAATATGATCTCGTTTTAAGGTTTACCTCTTAATTCTTGATCAAAATATAAGAGGTAAAACACAGAAGATTTTTCTCTATTCAGATCAGGTAATCAATTCAAAGATTGTTCTATGAAGATCCAATAACCATTTAGAATCGACAGAAAGGGAAAAAAAAGCACACCACCGAACACGATAAATATTTACCACGTTTCGTCTGATTTCATGGAATCGAAACAGCAAACCAAGAACATAAAACTGACCCAAGAAGCAAAATACGACGATTTCCAAAAGCAGAAGACAATGTAAATACAAAACCCACCTAAAATAACAAAACCCAGATAAAACTCAAATGCAAAACTATAACAGTAGATATAGATTGAACCCAGAAGATGATTGAAATAAAAATCGAAAAAGAAATACCTTTTCTTCTTCGCAAGAAAGAAATTCACCAGCCTTTTGAATTGCAGAGAGATCAGCTGCGCCAAAAACTCCGTTTGCTGCCGCGATTTATTGGGTTTTTCTTGCGTGAGTGAGTTTTTAACATGAAAATGCAAATAAACAACTTATAAATAACCTCAATCAGAGTAGCCAACGGCCCAAGATTAACTTTTTAATTTTGAGTAAATATCTATTTATCTTTTAAACTATTAAGATATTTACGTATCATCCCTCGGATTTACAAAATCATCAATATTTAGGAGAGTTTATCATAATTTTTATTGATACACGGACATCTTTGTTTTCATGAATTTTAAATTGTCTGTCAACTCTTCAATTATTTCTCTTTAAAGTTGTTATTCAGTTTGAAAAGAAATATAATAAAATTGTTGCATGCATTTTTTAAAATAAACAATTAAAACATTTTTAAATATTTAAATGCTTTGTCATGCATTCTCTCGCATAGGTTCTTGATTATTAAGAATATAATCATTGGTCAAACACCATGCAACAAAATAATACTACCAAAGCATTTTTATACTACGAATAAAATATCCATAATTTTCTTTCTAATCTTACCACTTAATTATTTTTTATAAATATTTATTTATCATCAAGTAGAAAGAGAATTCGGCCATCATTCCTCATCCTCCACGACTTCACGTTGACCATTCTTGATCGCAATTTCAACGGGAAGTATGTCCACGACTTCACGTGGTTGGTGGACAAAAAGCCACGAGTAACTCGCCTAGGGTTAAACACACCCGGGAAGCACAAAGGCACACTCTCCCCATGGAAAGCCTGCGTAAAAACAGTGTAAATCTCTGTTTCTTCGCTATATAATCTTCATAAACCTCTTGCCCATTTTTCATCGAAGCATTAGCCCATATTTTCCGAGCTCGATCTTCTCAGTTCTATCCCAAGTTTTCAACCTATGTCTTCTCTCATCTCCGGCGTACATTCCGGCAGTACCACCGGAGGAGTTAGAATAGTTTGCTATTACCTGCAGGACCCGCGCATCGAAGGTGATGGAGATGATGACGATAATGGAGGCTACGACTATGCTCCGGCTGCCTGAAATATAACACTAGTCAATAGATTAGTGCATGTGTTTTGTTTGTCGAGAAGATTACGACTCTGTCAACAGCAGTATAATATTCTTAGCAGTATACTGTATTTTTCAGTAATTGATAATTCATAATAACATTTGTTTTGATAATTGAACAATCATAATCAGAAAAAAATGCAACAAATATAGGTACTCTAAAATTTATGTGAAAAATCTTAAATAAAACAAATACAAATATATAGAATAACCTATAAATTTCAATGTTGATATACGAATTTTGGGTCACACCATTGGGGGTTTAACATATAAAATATTATATCTTAATGTTTGGAGAATAAACCTATCAAACCCTAGTTGGATAAAAGTAACTTAAATTCTAAGCACTCGAGCTTTCATTTTCTTCCCACCCAAGTGAAAGTGCAGGCCATTGTAGGTCAACTTTTTGTAAAGAGAGACGTTCAAAATGAACCTTGCTTTGAAAGATAGAGAGATGTGGCTTTGGAGTGAAGGGCAAGATGTCCTTTAAAATAACCCTTCCAACCCTTTGGAGGGCACTAATTGGTGCATAGTTTTATGCTTTCGTTTTTGCTGCGTCCAAGAGTCATTATACAGATTAACTAAAGAGCAAGAAGCTTGTAGATAAGGATCTTCCTAATCTTTCTTTGGTTTCCACATTGATTCTAAAGCTAACTAAGCAAGGTCAGTTAACCATACACTCATAGCGTTGTCGTGCTCCACGGCTCGACTAGTCATCCCATGGATGCTCCGCTGTGTAGTCAGAAGGTTCCGGTCCGGTACCGTTTCATTTGAAATGGAATCACAACAGATGGGCACGATTATGAAATTTTAAAACTATAATTAGAATTGTGAAACGTAGTACAATTCTAATTTGGTCATAGTTCTCTTCCATGTTAAAAAAAATATGGTTTTCAGTGAATTAGCCAAATTTGAAGTTTGGTTCGACCTTAGCTCCAGTTTTCTTTTTAATTTTGGGTTGAATTTTAATCTATTTTTACTTATTTTTTTACTCACAGTCTAGCTCTAAGTTTTTGCCTTCAAAGACCAGAACCGAAGCATAAATCGTGTTTTTTTTAAATCATGATCGAAATCAGACCAAATCGATTGTTCTGAACCTGACCGAGATGCTAGTCCAGTTCTGCCCACCCCTTTTGTTTGAGCATTAGGTGGCATAGTCGATCGCTCATTTTAGCTTCGACTTAGCAAGCAGAGCCAGAATCCGATCCCTCCACTTAGCATAGCTAATCACGTATTACATGAATAAATCTTCATTTTCAGCTTGCTAATATAATGGTTCATTTTTTTAAAAAACATAAAAAAAAATAATTAAATTGGACAATGGGTATTGTAGCATGTCCTAAAATGAAGAACATGTTATTTTCGACGTGGGTTATGAACGAACGTAGAAGGGTAACATACGCTAACCAAAATGATTAAACTTTAACGATTTAAGAAATGAAAAACTAAATATGGACTCCAAAGTGTTAATGAATAGCACTAGAATTTCAATGTGTTACATAAAAACACTTGTACATTAAAACTCTACTTAAGAAAAAACCCAAAAATTTAGGCGTTGCTTGAACAATAATTAAATTATAAAACTCATTTACTATTGCCTTATAATTTACCACATATATCAATTTATCTAATAAATTGTGGAGGTAATTGAAATAAATGTCTCGAACATTTAAAATCATCAATTAATATCTTGAATATTATTATAGTTTTAACCGTCATAAAATGTTAAAAAGATTATAAATTGATAAAAAAAATTGTTTTTGTGAAGTTAAATAAAAATATAAATTTCTCTGTAAATTCTTAAAATTGATCAAATAAATAAATCTTGCTAACCGAGTTGAAGAACATCTTAAAATTATTAAAAATATGATAAAAATATATTTGTTAAAATTATGATAAAATTTAAAGGGTTTATTTTTAAATTTTAAAATTTAAAAAGAAAGTGTAACTACTTTCATAATTGAGGGGTTAAATTGTTATTCGTGTTATAATTTGTGGATAGATGGTAGAGGTAAATATTTCAAAAGCATGGGGTAGTTTCGTCATGCTTCGTTCTACTGCAGACTAATGCTCTTGGCACTCGTAAAAATGGGGTTTTCTGTCGAAGAATGGAAATCATTGATTCCTTTTACAAGAGGTGGTTGGTGATTTTTTCGCGATTTTCGGGGTGAATTTTCTCGGTCGATATCGGCAAAGATTGTCTGTCCTCTCAATCTGGATTTCTGAAATATAATGACTATAGATGATGATAGTTCGATCTATGTCGGAGGGCTTCCCTACGATGCTTCAGAGGAAAGCGTTCGAAACGTCTTCGATTTATATGGCGCCATCATCGCAGTTAAGGTCAGGGAATCTATTGTGCTTCCTTTCTCTGCTATAAGCTCGTTTAGGGTTTAGCTGGTGATTGGTGGCTGTGTTCATTTCGAACTACATGCATGCTTTCACCCTTTTTGAATGATCTTGTTTTAATTACAAACGGTAATTTGACGGGATTTATCTGAAAGCTTGAGTTCCAATTTTTCTAAAAAGTGGCATACGTAGTTTTTGCTTTTAAGGTTTAAGTCAAGCTCTACCTGCCACATCGAAATATTTTTGGGCTCCGTTTGATTAGGGAGCGGATGTCTTCATTTTAAGAGGTGAAATATCTCACTTTTAACAACTTTTCATTTATTATTACAGATTATTAATGATCAAAGTACCAGAGGAAAATGCTATGGATTTATAACATTTACAAATCCTCGATCAGCCGTCAATGCCATCAATGAGATGGATGGAAGGGTAATTATTCACCCTGTCTCTTTATTTATATACCTAGCTCACATCTGATAGTTGTGGTTTTTTAAATACCCGATGATTGATGCATCGATATTTTTTTTGTCAGAGTATAGATGGTCGAGTTGTTAGAGTAAATAAAGTGAAAAATAGATATGGACGACCAATGTTCGATAGAGAAGGTCCTCGGCATAATATGGGAAGGGGAGCAAGCTGGGATAGGGATAGAGGTCGAGAAAGAGAGTATGAACCTGGTAGGTTTCGACATAGGGACCGATCTAATGACTGGGTTGGTGAGCGTGATCGATCTCGAGAACATGATATGGACAGGGAAAGAGGATATGAACATGGACGTGATCAAGAAAGGGATTTCTCTGATAGAAATAGGGATCTAGACAAAGACTTGGAGGATGACGAACGAGAACCTAGCCACAACCGCGAAATAGACCCAGAACTGGAAAGAGGCTATGATTTTGATGAGGATCTTGATAGGGATATTACCAATGGCCATGCAAGAAACGAAAAAAGACCTAAATCAAGACAGAATGGGTGGGACTCTTTCTCTCCTTATGAATTTTTATGTTAGCTTAGTTTAACCTGTGGATATCGAGTATCTGTAGTTAACATTATCTTTTGGAATGTTCTTGCAAATGCTAGCGTCTGAAATGGTTAATTTTTTTTAGCATCTTCGTTAAGTTGGAGTATTTTTTTTCTATTCATTCTTATATTAATGACCTCATATCAGGAACCTTTCATCCGAATCTAATGAATATGATGACACTGAGGTAAAATTATATGCTTGGATGTCTTAAAAACATATAAAAGATTTTTATGTTGATTGATGAACAATCACATCCATTGCTCATGCCCATAAAATCAGGTGAAAGAACAACTGCAAAAATCAACTCAAACACTTGGAGAACTTAAGAGGGAGGTATGTCTTCTCTGGCATGACGGTCCTTTTTGGAATTTGTTTCTCTGCATTATTTGGCAAATTTTCTTCATTTTCGGGACAATTCAGTTTCATTTTTTTAACTTGGTCATAGAATGATAAAACTCTTGCCATTGGCAGATCGATCTAATGGAAGAGATGACAGGTGAAAAAGAAAAACTTGTGTCAGATTTACAGAAAAAAACATTGGTAAATTGCAACTTTCCTCTTGTGTTATATAAACTAAGATGAGTTTGTTTCGGACTGAAAAATTTATTGGCGCAGAAATTGGAGGATGCATTGATTGCTGCAAAGAAGGGTTCTTCATATCGTCAGACGCAATTGATGAAGGTCATAACTTTATTACACTCTTGTCTATTCCATATTTATTAACAATTAACCTGGGGATTATGATTCCGTTTCTGTGTATGTAAATGCAGCTCCACAAATGCTTTCTTCAAGTAGAAGATTATACTGAAAGACTTGAAAGTTGTAAGAAGGATCTTCAGGTTAGTGTTCGTTTTTGGATGTCTTTCGAATACAATGCTACTTAAAAACTATAAGAAAGGACACAGTAACTAATTGATGAACCTCTCTTTGCAGTCTCTTGTTGAATCTACCATGTTAGATTCTGAGGTTGGTGTTGATATTGAGTGAAGATCCTTTCATTTTCAATGTAAGTTGAAATACCGTTTCTGTCATTACGAAGTAGCATTAACCTTAATTTAAACAAATTGTTCAGGATTCCCAAAACTATTCTTTTCAGAAAAAAAATGTATTGTCTAATTTTTTCAAAGGAACCCATGAATTTGGCTATTATAATGTCTAGTTGTAGAAAACTTGCTTCTTTGGAGAGTTCGCACTTCCATGGAATCTTGCAACCATCTCATACCAAAAAAAAGAACATTTGTAATTGAGAAAATGTTGGCAGGTTTAGATAATTTTTAGAGGATGAGGTGTTGTTACTTGTTAGTCATAACTAACTTTGCATATTAGATTTTAGATTAGTTCATCATTTATTAATTGTAGATTTGATCATATCTAACTACTGTAGTTAATGTTTCAGAATGAGCTAAAGCGAGGAACGCAGTGAGAAGAACTGGACAAATGATGATAAATCTAACCCTTTGATCCAAAAGTTGGGTATCTCGTTCTTTGCATTGTTGTCATTAAGAACATAATTATCTTTATGGGACTTTTTTCTAGACCTCTCCTGAGTTAGCTAGATTTATTTTGAACTGTCAATGCCTCTGATATTGTAGTTTTTTAGTAATCATTGTTATTTTTGTTCTTAAGAAATAGTTGGGCAAGGAAAGGGCATTTAAATCATTGTTGTTTGTTCGTCAAAATTATCAATCTCTAATTGGCTTTAAAAACCCTAGAATTTATACAAGATTAGACTGTGAGATTAATCCAGGTTCTCTACTCGAAGCCTCATATTTTCAGAACGATGTAAAGATGAGGTTGAAGATAATGATGGACTCCTTTAGTAGTGGCAATCTGGATCAAACCCGCCAAATTGATGCTGCAGCAGATTAGATCGGATTTTCGTACAGAAATTGGATCTAAATTTTGGACTGATTTTAAGTCGGATTAGTTATCGACTTGACTTCGAATTTAATTTTTATACATTGATTTTCCCATAGAAAGTGATGAACATATTGTACTCCAGTATAAATACATAGATTGAGATTCTTTAAACCAAACCCTATTTATTACAGTAAAGGCGACGGCTTAGTTTAAGAAAAACCTGCTGTACAGGTGAGTGCATGTGCTGGTAAGAAGATGGGCCAGCGAACCAATAATTCGTCTCAATGAACATCTCGAATAAAAGCTCAAGTACAGTCCTAATGAATAGAGCAAAACCTAAAAAGAAATATTTAAAAAAATTGCATTTCTGAACGACCAAGAAATACAAAAGAATGTGCATGCCCTTGCACAATGTCATTATCCAGAAAACAGGTCAGGAATTCATGAGCACAGAGCATGCATTAATCGTCCATGGCCTAAACACCGAACAACCAACCTAGCTAGCATCCATAATTTCATAAAATTCTCGTACCAGATGAAAAGAACAATACGGAAAATAGCTAATTACAGAGGCGCGCGAGGAGCATGCTTATCGAGAGTGGGAACAGATAATAAAAACTTGACATACCAACAAATGCTCGATCTAGGTGGTTTGTATGCTACGCATTTTCCTTGGGAATCTCAGCCGAAATCCCGGACTTTTTGGAACGTTTCTGTCTCCATTCAGTTCTTCCTCTGATGATCTCAGCTTTATTTTCTAGGCGAAGCAAATGCTTGCATTCCACACCATCGGAATTACCTAAATTGCTGACCCCATCATCAGACACAGCTGTAAGTGATTGAAGGACACTGTCCCTCCCACACTCCCTGCGATAATCCAAAGTCATTGCCGAGAGCTCATGACTTTCCAAGATTGCCTGAGGGGCACTCTGCAACAGGAAATATTGTCATCTATTCATATAAAAATAAAAGGAGTAAGGCAATAGTTTAGATTTTCAACATATTTTTTATTGTACGTGTCTAACTGTGATTAGTATAGTTAAAATACATATATGTATTTACAATTAAAATAATTAGTTATATATTTATTATACCGATCACAGCTTGACACGTCAAAAAGTATAAGAAAGTAGGCTAAGAAAATAAACATAATATTACTCAAATAAAAGATCTTAGTTAGAGACAATGGAAAACTAGGCTACGAATTAGTTAAAACATCCCAAATCCAATAGTAAACACTTGTACTGTTAACAAGCCAACAAACTATATAAGGACTTGGATTTGGCTCAAAACTAGAACCAAAGAAAAAGTAATTCTTGCACACAGATCTACCTCAAGGATCCAGCCTATGTATTTCACATTGTTGACATGCTGATTGACATCTAAGTCGCTCCATCTAGGCTGGAAATTAGAAAATTGTGTGATTGAAAATAAATGAATAAAAGCAATATTGGAAATAAGAATTCACTGATGAAGTAATGTGTTTGAAACACAGCCATCCAGAAACAGGAAGGCACCAACTTACAGTTAGACCTGACCTAACATAGTCAGCTGTATCGTCATCAAGCTTTGAAAGCTTTCTGCCATCCTCTTCCACTATAGGAGCAGAATTCATAAAATAAGGTTCTATTTCACCTCTGACTTCTTCGGGAATCTTAGACAACTTTCTTGTTTCTTTATTCATCATTACGCACACACTGCATTTTAAAAAATTTAAGAGATTTTATCATTAACTGTTGATATTATGTTCGAAATTTCTGTATACATATATATTTCAAATCAAGCATGATACCCTATTGCCATTTTTTTCAGGGTATTAAACATGTATGATAAACATTCAAATTACCTAGTACAAGCGAAAAGATGCTCACCTTACAGAATAAAAAAAGCAAAATTAACAGCGAAGAAGAAGAAGAAACCAATGAAATCTCGACAGGATATTACCTGGTCGCTTTTGTCAATATATCGCCAGTTTTACAGTCATGCACAAGCCAGTCACGACGCATGCCATTTTTTCCAGATGCAGAGACCCAAGTGTCTACTTGAACAACATCCCCCCTGAAAGATCACAAATATTGTTCATCGATCTGAATCTATCATCATATAACTATTCCTAAAAGGAAACTATAACATAATGCATGACTGAAACGTGATTTTTACCAAGTAGGATATCGATCTACCACAACTTGCATCTTAGCAACCACCCATATCAAGTTCTTTTTGCACATTTCTGGCGTTGACCCAAATCCATCACCAAGAAGCCCAGCAGTTTTCACATGATTAAGGGCAGTTTCCTGTAACGAAAACCAAATAATGAACATATAAATATGACTTTTCTGGTAATCAAGGGAAGACATAATTCCAATCCAAAACACACACCCAACCATCTTTTGACCAATTTATTTGATGATGTCTAAAAAGTAAATCCATAATTGAAAGAAATATTAGATGATTACTTAATTATACCTCAGCCACCTTCCAAATCAATTTCTTAGATAACATCGCAACAGATGCATACGTCTTAACAAAAAATTTAGATGACTACTAAATTATACCTGTAAATGATTCAGTAACGTTTCTATAGATGCTGTACGATCAGCTCCAATTTCATAAGACCTGATAGAAAAATTTTGTCTGAAGACCATACCATCGTGCACAATTCTACCCAAACCAAAAGAATCCATTAGAACATCAGCTCTCCTAGGTTTCCAATCAAGCGTCCACTGCTTCTCAGCAGCTAAAAAGATAGTCGTGATAGCAGCAAGAAGCATGCTCCAATCAGGTAGCAGGTTAATGAAAGTTCTCGGTGGAGGAGCTTGCAGGTCCTTATCCAGCTGGATACCTTCCATGGATGTTGTATATCCAACAGAAGAACCATTGATCTTTGGAGGAGCTTGGGCGTTTGCTCTCACATACAAACCCCCAGAAGCAGCAGATTTTGACTTAATCCTCCCAGCACTAGCAGTCCCATTTCCGTGCTTATTAGTCTTTGCACCAGAATCAGAGATAGGCGAAGTAACAGGAAAAAAAGCGGAAGCAGCAGCAGTAGCAACCATTATGAACTTAATCAGAAAAGTCTACAAAAAGTTGTTCACCCGACTCAGAACTTCTCTTTGCTTTTTATTCTCCTTATTGATGAAGATTTACTGATAAGACGAAAGCTTCCTCAATGAAACAAAAAATTCTTCACCGTCCAGCACACTACTGCAAGATATTGCGTGACCAATAAGAATAAATAATGACTTAAAAGAGGGTAAAAATTGCAGTAGGTTGTATCACATTCATGTCAAGAAACCATAACCGAAATTCTAGTTTCTCGAAAGACATAAATCTAGGATCCTATTTATCTTCAAGAGATGAAAAAATATTTAAAATTTGAACCACAAACTCTATCCCGCGTGTGTAGGTCATCAGTAAAAACCATGATTGTAACAGTATTTCACCAAGCTACGAAATAGTCATTGCAAAAACGTCAACATTGTCAGAAAAATATTTATAAAAAAATGAGCTAGAAATAATAGTCGAATTTCACATAAAAAGATTTTCATAAAAAAGCGAAATATAAAAAATGTAACATATCAAATTTCATCACTTAGATCTCCGAAAATTCTCTTAATTCTCTCCAAATCATCTCATAAACCAGAAACAAAATCATAACACACGTCTCCAAACATCAACCACTACGGCCGGGGCCAAACACAATTTCCGGATCCAAATACAAGATCAAGGGGGAAAAAAAAGCTCTTTTTCGAACCGTAACAGCGGATAAAACAAGCAATCAGCTAATTGACAAGAACAAGACACAAAATACTCCAAACAATCAAAAAACGCAACAAAAAGTAAAATCATCTCCACCATACCAATCTGCAAACCTCTCCCAGTCCACGCTCCTAGCCTGGCTTCGAATTCCGCGAGAGAGAGAGAGAGAGAGAGACTAGAGAGAGAGAGAGAGAGGAGGGGTTAGGGCCAGGTTTTCGAGTGGTGGTGAACGGCGACAGCGGGCTTACTTTATATAATACTACATCTGGCCCGTCCACGCCTCCGCTTCATTTATTTCTCTAATTACCTTTTTACCCTCCCTACTTCTCTCTCTATTTTATAATAATTCTAATTTCAATTATTTTCAATGATTCCTAGTAACCTTTTTAATACGACTTATTATACCACAATGACACGAAAATTAGGGGTGAGAAAAATAGAAACTAGATCGAGAGCTGAATTAGTACCATTGATTTTGGTTTCGATTCTTAAAAATTATAAAATCAAAATTAAAAATAGATAAAATATTATTTTATATTTTGAAGTATCGAGAGTTATCTTTTATCTTATTTTTTTATTGTGTATTTTGACAAATCAAATTATAACTGGTGCAATAAAAATAATAAATTATTATTTATATTTTAATATGTTGACAACATTACAACTAAATGAATCGATTTCCAACACGTTAGTGCAAACGATACGAAGATAAAATGAGAAGGTAACTTTGGACTTGCACTTTTAAATTAATGACAAAATAATGGTGACAATTGCGTATTATGTAAATACTTGAAGTTAGGGGGGTAGTTAAGTAGTGTGTTGCTTGTTTCCAAATATTTTACATTATTTCAAAACTTCAATTGTTCAACGAACTGGAGTCTGGAGATGGGTGGGCCATTTAAAATGAACGGCTGCGATCAATCCACATGAGTCCTAGATGTTGGGAGGCAATGAGGATAAAAGGACTAAAAAACAAATTTACTTCATCAATCTTTTGTCAAAGTGGAAACCTACACATTTGGCCATCTTTGGGAACTCAAGTTTTCTTAGTTCAACGCCTTAATCAGATTTTAATTAAATTTTAAGAAATTATGCAAATAAATTCATAAAAGAAAACTCGTGCAAGTAATAACAAGGTAGGTTAGAATTTGTTGAACGAAGAAAAAAGAGAAATAATTAGAAGCAAGAACTTTCTTGCTTCGTTGGGCTTTCATCTTTCATGGGTTGATGGGTAGGCCTTACAGCTGTGCGTCTGAGTTCTCCATATTCTCGACGTTAAAAAGGTCAAACAAATATAGCAATTTCTTGCTTGCTAGTAATAAAATAATTAAAATATTTGGATGTCGAGTGCTTCAAAAATCATTGCTTGTTTTCGACTTTACTTGAAAATTTTTAGATACAAAAATAGAATAATGCTGTGGATATTAATATTTGGAGATCAAAAATGGCTAAATCATTTAAAGCTTCCTCCATTATTTGAAGCTTTTTAAAGACTACGGGTCTACACTAAGAGTGGTGCCAAACCATGCTTTATAAAGCTTTCTAATTCCCTTTTGCTTTTAGGGTTTTTAGAATAATCAAACCGAGTCATCTGTTTATATTTGAACGGGGTGACCAAACCAAATAGACTATTTGTTTTGGTTTGGTCTTTTTGGCTCTAAAAATAAAATTTGGACCTAAGCCAATGAAATTGCTAATTTTTTGCACGGTTCTATGTTTTACTTGTATAGTAAAAAACCAAAGTGATCTGGAAAACGAACCAGACCAATGATTTGGTTTTTTTGATAAACTATATACTTTTAAAAAAGGTTTTTTAGGATATAATATCGGGAAAAGGAGGAAATTGGAATCTACACACACAAAAAAGGAGGAAATAGAAAATAAACAAATGGTCTTTGCTTTCATGCCTTGAGAAAATCTTCAATCAATCAAAGAATACAACTAAAAGCATTGAACTTTATATCACTAGCAGCAACTGAAAAAGTTCAAAACGAAACTACTTGGTTTGCTCGAATTCGAAATATTTGGACATTTCTTTTTATGTACCAGACAGGCTGAAGCCGAAACTGAAAAACTAAATGCACTATGTTCACTTTGTCCAACTAGTCAGATATATTGTTCTATTTCAGGAATGAAGTTTCACCTGTAAAGTCAATGCCTGGAACTAGCATTCCGGTGAACCATTGCGTGTGCGAGGTGCTTAGAACCATCGTACCCCTACAATATTCAAATGATTCATTAAATTAATTAGAACTAAATTCAAAGATTAACAAGTGGATGCCAACAAAATCTTTCATAAACAATGTTTAAGTTCATTTAACATAGAGTATGATGAAAGAGCATTTGAATAGCTGGTCATAAAATTGAAGTGAACGACCTTTTTTTTTTAGCTAGTCATTAGTGGACAACTTAACTAACATATTTGATATGAAAGAAAAAATAAAACTGTGAATGTATAGATGAGATTTAATAAGCAGGGGGCAGTATAAAGAAATCTTATCTTAATAATACCTTCTCGAGCATCTCAATTGTCGCACCCAGGTTTCCATTGTTCAAGATATAAACATCAACTAAATGTTGCTTCAATGAGGCAGGAAAAAGCACAGTCAGATAAACCAAATCCATCAAATATTCTTTGTTTTCATACTTAATCTTGTTCTGATCACTTAAACAAGCAGCAATCTGTATTTCCGTGCCCTTAACATAGTGATCAGGTGTCACTTTTTCTTGTTTATTATTCGATTGAGCTTTCGAAAGAGAATTTGATGACTGAGATCCTTGCATTTGAACTGGAATATAAGGTTCTGCATAGGGATTCAATGATGACATTCTGCTCGGAAAAACAAACCATCTTATTCATACAACACTTCCAGGAAGCAAAATGATAAAAATAAAGGAGGAGCTATTGTAAATAAGACTAACTTAGGCTTCTGTGTAAGCATGTTGATGGCACTTGATTAAGTGGACAATAGCTATAGCTTTAAACCAACCAAAATAGAACTGTCAAACCTCTGCACATAATAAAAGAGAGTTATCATCCCCTCTAAAAATAGTCAAAACTACAGTGTCCTAAACGTTGGAATTAAACCAAAATTCAGTCAATAGGAAGCATTAGAAATAATAATAACAAAAAGCAATAACAAGACTAGAAAAAACACCAAAAGGGACGTTGATTCACCCATGGCATGAGAAGTAAATTAACTAACTGCTACACTCAATATCATAGGAAAAAATCTAGAGTTTTAGTCATTTATTAAGCTATGGATATTAAACATTAAAAAAGTCACAACGTAAAATAGTGCCCCTCCGTTTTTGAGATCAAATAAACATTAAACATGCCATATTAGTTTTGGGCACTGAAAATGCCAAAGTTGAGCAAAACATTCAGTCAAGCTGATGTCCAAGACTGATCAGGGACACTTCAACTCACATACCACTAAAAATGTTTCAATCTGATTTAGCATTTGAAGTGCATAAACTAGGCAAGACAAACATAAGAGGATAATTTTATCCTAGCACGTGCTTATGAAATTTTAAGCCCATGAAAACTAAATATTTCTTGTTAGATTCTTTGAGGTATCTTAAATTTGCAATGGCAAAATAGAAACAAGACAAATTCCCCGAGGGCATTGAGATTGTAAGTTGATATTTACAAGTTATTGATAGATTAAATAGATCAATGGTAAACAAGAACATGATATAATAATTCATTCTCATAGCTTTATCTGACTAGTCTTGTGAAGTGAAAAAAGACCCTTGCTGTAGATGATCCATCTATCCGTATGGCAGCAAGAAACTATTCTTTCCATTTATTACATTTAAACCATTTTATGACGGTTCAGAACAGGAAAAAAAACTCAAACAAGAACCGCGTCCCATACAATGGCAAAAATCGTACTAATCTTGCAAGAACCAATTACTTCCAAGAACTAATAAAGCACTCCAATTATAACAAGTTCCCGCGGGTTCTCTAACAATTACTAGACCTTTAGTTATAAACACTGAAAATCAAAGAAACTCAATTTTATTTCTCACGATCATCCATTTTTGAAGCTATTGGACGAGAGAGATACTAACCGTGGTTTCAAAACGAAGAACAAACTCAAGATCTCAGTGAGTGGGAGAGAATCCGTGGCGAGCAGGAGTGAACTGAGAGGGAAATCTTTGAAGAAAGCAAGCGCTGTCAATCGGTTCAGATGGACGAAAACGAGCGAAAGGGATTCTGTTACTTTTTGGCGGTTCGCCATTGTTCTATATTAATATCATATACAATGAGGTTGGGCGAGAATTGAAATACCATAAATTTCAGGGGCTTTTCAGTTAGACCCTATAGTTATGTGTATTTAAGTTTCGGCTCTAATTTAATAAGTAATTCATATTAAAAATTATTGGTAATTCTATAATTATTTTTTTACCATATCTTCCTGCCCTGTGTCAAAATATTAAATCGATTCAAATGTATTCAATGAATAAAAATATAAATAATTATTTATAATTCAATGTTACACGTCACATACTTAAGCTAGTTTTTTTTTAATCAAGCCAAGAGTAACGTGGATTTAATGTCGCACTTAGTCTTTATATATAACATACTATATAAAGAGAATAAGTTGTAATACTTATGACATTGAAAATTGAAATTATTGAACCACATTTAAAATATTGAACAAACTAAAGTGCAATCGCAGTGCATTTGCAACAAGATAGAGAAAAGAGGTCAAACATTAACACACTTCATTGTAAGTACAATTATTCAAATCAAACCTTAATTCCGTCCTTGTAATTACAATCTAGAAAGCTTCAAATGGATGCCCTGCAAAACCAAGATCGTTTCTCAGAACATAGTCGCAGTTTATCGAGTAATGAAGATGATTATACGATGAATAATGATGAAAACATGCTCGAGATACGACCGGCGGGGGCTCGAATAAGATGGCTTGAAATCAAAGCATTTTAAACGAGGAGATTCAAAGCAAGATGGGTACAGAAAAAGGATATAAGAAAACAAGGCTTTCTACAAAGATTCTTATTCTAGTTTTATCAACATCTAATGGAACTAACTTCAAAACAGAATCAATTAGCCTACAAAAAATTTTAATCGTCATTCGATCGTTTGAATTCTCGTAGATATGTGACCTAAAATTGGATGGCTCTAATACTAATATGAGCCATTCGGGTGTTAATCTCAATCTCTTCTTGTCAGTTATCTGCTAAATCTAGATAAATTGTTTTAATCTAATGTTTTATGATCGTTGTTTTTTTTTTGTTGAAAAAAACATAATCTGAAATCATTTGATGAACAGCTATTTAGCCAAGAATAAACAAGGAAATGAAGTTGAAGACATCTTATTTCCTATATTTGTACAGAAAATATAAACCATAGTAGTAGTGTAGCAGATCAAACCCAACATTAATCAGATAGTTTTTGTTCATGCAATGAAATATTTGAACAGAGCTCTCATTTACCAGTAGTTTGTTTTCCATTTTAGAAGTATCTCAGGAAGTCACAATGCTCGATTGCCAAGATAGCATACAAATAGACATGGAAAAAACAAGCATTGAACAAAATCAAAGCCCCAAAACAGGTCCAGAGAAGAACAAAGTAACTGAAGTAAATGAGAATATCCTGCTTTTGAAAAGGAAAAATGAACTTCTTGATCAATCTATAGAACCAATCTAGAATCTTGTTTGCGAAAAGAGAGACAAACCCAAAGTTGTTCCCATAAGAAATTGCGCCCATATTCATGCATCAATAAATAAAGAAATCAAATCATGAAAACATAAAAAGCAGCTCAGAACAATGATCTAATACACCCGAAAAGAAGATAGTTCCTCTCTGAAAGGCCCATGATTAACCTCAGGCATACAATTGCCACGACCATTTAGAAAATTAGTTTGCAAAGAGAAGACACTGCAAGAGGTTGTTGAATCATAGGACTAGCTTGCAAAGGAGATCGATACAGAACTTGAAAAAAACCACATAAATCGCATCCTAATAGGTAAATTCAAAGTCTCTAGAAACAATAATCATCCCGAAAAAACCCCAAAATCAGCAGAAATCATAAGAAACGCAAATATGATTGAAGAAGGGTCCTCACCTTTCACGAAGCAGAGTGACGACCCTCACAAGCCGGGCTCTCATTAAAATTTATAGACGGATACTTAGCCGAAACCACCCCTACCTCGAACACCAAATCCTCGCCATTAGACCTAATCCCAGTAATCGACCACCACTGGAAAAAAGCTCGAACGCGAATCCCATCGAGCTCGTGAATCCGACCTTTCACAATTTTCCCAGTAATTTTCTTCGAATATGAGGCCAAGTAGTTGTCCGGCGGGAGAGTGACCTTGCATAAATCACCAAGGTCGACGGAGAAATCACCGGAGGTCTCGTTAAGATCGTAGCTCTTGACGGAGGACGGTAAAAGGCCGATCGGAAAGCCATAGTTGACTAGTTCAACGTGGACCAGCGATGGCGCAGACAAAGGAATATTCGTCGAATTTTGGCCAGCTAAGTCGTCGTTCTGGATGGAGAGGGAAACCAGGGCGAGGATGAAGAACAAGGAAAAGAGAGGTTTCGCCATTTTTCTTCTGGAGTTTGGATTTTTAAATGAAGTGGAAGAATTGGGAGAATTGCTCTGTAGGTGTATAACTGCTCTTTATGAGGAAGCAGACGAGGAGGATAAGAAGTATTCGACGGTACAAAACGACGTCGGTCACGTGTTCTTGGGTAGAGTTTTCAAAAGAGTTGATTTTTTTGGTATACGTGTCCCTGTATAATTTGATATAAATAAATATTTTTTTTATTTTTATTAATTAAATATATGTAAATTAACTCAACCACACATCAAAATGAATATAAAAATCAAGATCAATTTAGTAAAATAAATGATTAAATGAAACGTAAATCATAATAGCCAAAGCAACAAAATTCAAGGACACCTTTTGATCTAATTTTCAAATTGAAAACATAAAGAAAATTGTAATAAAATTTTCCAACTTTACCCATCTATTAAAATACTTTTTGTTTAATATCTAATAGTAGAAAATCCTATCGCAATACTTTTTGTTTATTTTTAAATTAAAACTAATAAAAAATAAGAGAAAATACTAAATCTAAAATAAATAAAAAAAACTACCAATAAATAGTTGCTAAAATACATGTAAAACCTTATATTATCTCCATACTTATCCACATCTCTCAAGGAGCTAGGAGAGAGATGACAATCATGCATGAATAATCTCCTTGACATAAGTAAGCAGTCTAGGCATTTTCACTGTCAATTATGAATACATAGGAACTGTCAAAACCCCCACATTCAATACTACATTCCTACAAATCAATCAACGATCGGAGACACATAGAGGGGGGCTATACAACAATAAACAAGCAAGCATAACACACGTGCAAAAACCATCATTAGAATCAGAAACAACCTACGAAGAAACATTACCATCCATCAATTTACCTTCCTCTCATGGCTGCCAATCGAGCCGCCAATTCGTCATAGTCGAGCAACTTCGGATGAACATGCTTTGCCTCGTACAATTTATCGAGTTGAAACGTAGCCGCCCGTGCAAATATTTTTTTCCCCTCCGATAGACCAATTTGTTCGCGTGGAAGAGAAACTGAGCGTGCCGGGAGAGAACCAGTGTCTGATGAACGAATCGTGTCTACTTCGATGTTTGGATTCTCTCGGATTTCGTCAGGAGGAGGAGGCACGCCCATAAGATGAGTTGTTGGTTTTTTTCTCACCTTCGTCGGGTCGAGTTTCGATGGTTTCTTACTATAATGAATCAAAAGTTTGTCCATTATTCTCTCCTCTTCATCCTTATGATGCTTTTCATCAATCAATAGCTGCAGACCTTGTTTTTCATTCTTTCTTTTCATATCGCCTCGATCTTCAAGATTCCCATCGTAATTCGAGCCCGATTTTGAGTGTTTTCTCCGCATCGATCTCGGCTTTGGTAAGGGATTTTTTGCTAAAGTGGGATCATAAAACATGTCTTTCTCTCCATGCCTAAGATCTTTATAGTGTTTAACTTCTTCCTTCTCATGGTTAGAATGACTTGTCTCTAAATGGGGTTTCTCTGAACTTCCATTTGATCTTATGAAGAACTTGCTGAACTGCAGTTATTGTCATCGCCCGCCCATGATGATTGGCGATTGGTCCCCAAATCATAATCCTTCATTCTGGGACTAGATTTAACATGAGGAGGAGGAAGAGGGTTATTGTAGCTAGGCTTCCACTTTTTATTTTCATCCTCATGAAGCTTCATGGATAAGTTCATATACTCTTCATTTCCTCTATTACCATTACTATGCAATGGTTTCTCACCAAAGCTCTTTAATGGCTCACCTGCATGACTTGAACCAACTTCTGGTCTTTTATGTCCCGAGAAGTCGGGCTTACCTCCATTGTCGACGATGATTTCTCTACGATTTGATAATATTGTTTCTCTGACTTTATGTTCCGCCTTTTTCTGGGTTGTCTCTACCTTCCCATTTTGTGGCATATTTCCATTACTGGACGATTCTACCTTTGATGGATAATTGACCATAATCGTTCTTGGCAGATCATCGTTATCGAGACTTTGGAATCTTTGCCCACCCTTAGTAACTTTTTTTGTGTCATTAAGTAATAAATCATGTTTAGCTCCTCCAAATTCGGTTTCCTTGCCATTTGAAGCTTTGCATTTATCATTGCTTACATTCAAAGAAGACCCATAAGTTTTAGGCTGGCCCTGCATACAGCCCAAAAGATTGAAAGCTCATAAGATCATAAGAAAATGGAGTAACATGTTGATAGGACCGATAGTACGCACAAATTAAAAGAGAAACCAAGAATAAAACAAAGAACACAGTTGATTAAAGCATATACGAAATACAAGCAATTCGAGGGGCTTGATCCCTCCCGAGCTCCTTAATGGCCAATTTCTCCTTACTCTAATAATCAACTACTATTATATTTATAGATACCATAATACACATTGGGATCTATCATAATGTAACACCCTAATTCCCAAATAGATTGGGCCTTATCACATGTCTTTGGTTTCTGCATACAAATAGCATATGTGATAATAAGTTAGCAACAAAATAATACAAAGTGTAGATCATACATCCGTAATAACAGGGTGTCGAGACATTCTCTTCTCAAACGCCCCATGATCCCACTTAATTTTAAACTCCAATGCAATATCTTTCATTAATTGAATTTTCCTTTCTTGTGAGGCAGGTTTTGAAGCCAAGTTCTCAAGAAACTATAATGAGCTAGATATTAGTTTCTTGAAGTTAATGAATATAGAAATAAATTCATTTAAAGTTCCTAGAAAAAAAAATCATTTTTTACCTCCTGATTCACGAAATGTTTCAAAGAATTTCCATATTTGTCTAGAAGCATTTGTCTAAGATCACGTAACTCCGGCAAATCTGAAAATCTGGCCACAGCAAACATTAAAGATGAAACTGCCTCCATACAATCCTCCGGGCAAGGGCTACATAAAATTATCAGAACAAATTAATCCTAATATCTGAATACAAAAGGGTATTGAAATGCATACATGTATGTGTAATAGGTGTGTGCACGGTCCACATTTGAATCGGGTTTTGAGTGTTTAAACCAGATTTGGAACCAGTTTGAATTTATGTAGGGTTTTATATAGTTTTATGTCAGATTTTATCTGGTTTTAGATCAGATTATTTGATTTCGTGTTACGGACCTAAGGCCCGTTAGTTCTAATTATATATTGTTATTTTCTAGTTAGTCTTCTCCTAGTCTAATGGATAAGCCTTATCTTAGTTAGTCTTATCTAGGTAGGTCTATCAAGTCTATTTAAAGGGGCCTAGCCCTTAGGGTTAGGGGAATGAATCAAACAAGTCTTTCTTTTTAATTATTTCTTCTATTCTCCCTAACTCTATCGACCTATGGCCGGAAGAGGGATGGTTACCACATTTCAGGGTAAACTTCTTGAGTCCGATCCTAACAATTTAGTATCAGAGCCGAATCCCTCTTCCGATCCCGAATCACAATCTCCAGCCGCATCAATTACAGGGGAGGAATCGTCAATGATGTTTCTGATGCAAAGAATGCTACAGTTATTGGAACATAACCAAAAAAACCACGAAACATTAATTTCACGTCGGGAAAATCATTCTTACCCACCGCCACCGCCGCTGCAGCAAATCGACCTGCCGGAAACTCGTCTGCCGGAAATACGCCTACCACCTCTACCGCTGCCCTATTTGGCCGCGAATGGCGCGCCGTTAACAACGCCGACGATCGTTGCTCAGCTCGCGCACGGCAGTTCCCATCCGACGTGGTCCGAACCGGCGGCGCATCTCCCAGCCCCTCCCGCGCACGCCGCGTCCAGCGTGACTTTCGCCGCCGCTCAACCCGCGCTCAATGCACTTCTTCCGGCGCCGGCCGTTCATTCTTTCGCGCCCCAACAGCTCCAGACAGCACCGGCGTTTCTGTCTTCCGCCCCGACGTTTCTGCCGACAGCCGCGCAGAGCTCGTCGTCTACTGTTGCTCCTGTTGCGGTGGCCAGCGCGCGCAACAGTTCTTTCATTCTGTCGGTCGCAAACGCTTTCAGACCAACCGCAGCAGTGTCGCCCTTTGCCGCGCCTCCTGCATCTGGACATCCAACGCCGGCATATCCTATCAGGGAAACTTCACAGGTGCCGATCCTGCCTTGGCCACAAACAGAGGGTTCTCCACCGATTTTCGGAGGGATTACTCATGGGCCGAACGAGCTTTTTTGTCCAACGGCAATTCGTATGGGCCGATCAATCTGAATGGCCCCACCATTCAGCTCAACGCTTCAGCCCGGGTTTAATAGCTACTGCTAACCCTCGCCCCGATCAACCAATAGCGGATCCAGACATTATTGGGTCATATGTCACTTACCCCAGCGATGGCACACGCCCGGTGATTCGAGCTCGCTTGGATTTCCCGACGTTTGATGGTGCTTCTGATGCTCATCGTTGGCTCAACCGCTGTGAGCATTATTTCCAGAGTCAAAATATTCTACTGCACGGATGGGTGGGACTGGCTGCCTACCACTTGCAAGACGAGGCAGATGACTGGTATGAACGTTTCCGGGATGAAGGCACCGAGATCGCGTGGCATCAATTCAAAACCTCGTGCCTCGAGCGTTTTGGCACCTACGCAAGAAAGAATACCCTTGGAGACTTGATCGATCTCAAACAAACGGGTACAGTGACACAGTATCAGAAACAATTTCAAAGCTTATTTACTCGGGCACTCTCCGTCTCCCGAGAACAGGCTGTGGATCATTTTACTGCCGGCCTCAAAGAGCATCTTCGTGTTGAGGTAGAGTTACAGGATCCATAAACTTTAAAAAGGGCAATGGCATTAGCCCGAGCGTTTGAACGACGTCAACATATAGCCACCTCTATTCCTGGTTTCCACCGTTTCGAGCACAGCCCAAGCACCAACACCACGACCCCGGCCTTAACCCAACCCGAAGCTCGACAGTCCAATCTGCCACCCTCAATGCCGAACACGTTCAAGCGGATATCTCGTGAAGAAATGTCTGATCGTCGATCACGTGGCATATGTTATAACTGTGATGAGCCATTTTCACGAGGCCACAAATGCAAGCTTCTCTACTGGCTTTACTGTGAAGACGATGCAGAGCCAGACGTCAAGCCCGAGAAAGAACAGCTTGAGGACAAGCTGTTTTTCGCAGGAGGGGAGTAATGTTACGGACCTAAGGCCCGTTAGATCTAATTATATATTGTTATTTTCTAGTTAGTCTTATCCTAGTCTAATGGATACGCCTTATCTTAGTTAGTCTTATCTAGGTAGGTCTATCGAGTCTATTTAAAAGCCCTTAGGGTTAGAGGAATGAATCAAGCAAGTCTTCCTTTTTAATTATTTCTTCTATTCTCCCTAACTCTATCTCCCTATGGCCGGAAGAGGGATGGTTACCCGATCTCAGGGTAAACTTCCGGAGTCCGATCCTAGCATTTCGGGTATTTTTTACTCACGGTATCAGTTCTGATTTTACAATTTTTAAGAAGTGGGACCAGAACCGAACCAAAATCAACGATTCTGGTTAAGTTTTGCCCACTTCTAATTATGACGATCGAGAGTGATAGATTAGTCCAGTTTAGACCTCACAAATGAGATTATTTTTCATATTAAATCTCACCATCTACTCAATTTTCCAAACTTTCACAAATTTTACAAAATGCATCATGAAATAGTTAAATAGAAACATTATGATAGTGTTTCAACGTCATCGGATAAACAGATATCCAAAATGATGAAATTGTATAGACTTTTGTGACCTTAAGTTAGTGTGGATTCTCTCAGATTATGAATATGGATGATATAAGCCTGCTTTAGCTAAAAAGAGCAGAAATAGATAGAAATTGAAATTGATGATGGCTATTCTCACCCAACCCATTAACAGTTTCATCTTTATATTAGCAAATGATTAAACCACACCAAAAAACGATAAAAAGTAATTCATTAAGCTCATTAGAACTCTTACCTCAGCTTCTGCAGAATTAAAAGATGCTTCAACAAAAAATCACAGGATTGCTCCACATAATCATAACAGGATGAGACGATCAGCTCAACTAGAAGCCCGTCAGCCTGTATAACAAAAATAGAGTTCTATAGGTAAGAACTCTATTTGTCATCTGTCTATCTATCTCGTGAATTCCAATCAACAGATTCCTTGAATTTGTCAACTCTTGTGAAAAAATCAATATTCATAGTAAAAAAAATGGCTTTCCCATCCCATCTCACAAGACAAAGAAACATATGTTTATGTAAATTGATAGAAACTTCCAGACGAGTCACAATATCAACGAATAGTTTGATAAGATTCCCACTACAAAAGGTGGACACAAGTAACATAAACGTAAAAACAACTAGAAGCTATCATCATTGGGACAAATTATTGATGCTACTTCAAAGTACATAATTAGTTAAACGTGTAAGGCGCAAAATAAACATCTGTTTATGTACATGATAGAAACTTCCAGATGATCCACAATATCAACGTATAATTTGATACACAACAACGCATACATGTTAGCAGGATCAGATTCCCAACACAAAAGTAGACACAAGTAACATAAACTTAAAAACGAGTACAAACTATCCCCATCAGGACAAACCACCGATGCTACTTCAAAGCCTCATAATTAGTTAAACAAATTAGGCGAAAAACAGAAGAAGACAGAAAGTGCGATAATGTTACCCTTCCATAAGCATTAATGTCAAGGCCATTGGCAAGCAGATCGGCAATATCTTTCTTCAGAAACTTCTGCGTAGCATTCCTCTTCCTCCGTATTACATCGATTCTATTCTTCGTAGCTTTAACCGAAGGTTTACTGTAAAAAAAACTCAAGCAGAAGCACAAATCAGAACCGCCAAATCATCAACAGCTCATCCAACGAAACAAACAAAAGAGGTGAATCTGATAGCAGACCATTTGGACGCAAACCCTCGATTGAGTATACCGTCTAACTTGAACCACTTTCTTCATATAATTTTATATCAAGTTCTTACTCAGACGATTGAAATGCCAAATCCAGCATCAGTCGAAGCTCGTGGTTTTCCATTTCCCCCTCTCAGGCGAGAATAACATTTGCAGAGAGAGAGAGAGAGAGAGAGCTTGGAGAAGCTAACCACTGTAATGGCAGAAAGGAGTTGAGGAATCTTAGTGGAGTGCGTTCGACTGTTCAAATTAGTTTCCACAAACAGGTTCGAAATTGAGACAGCTAAAACTCTTTGACTATTATGCCCATAATCATTTGCTTTTAATACCAGTGTTGATATAATTTTCAAATTTTTGGAGAAAATATAATTATATAAATATTTTTCAATTTTCGAATTTTATAACTAAGGACACTGTACTAATTACTAGGAGGGTTTAGGCCAATTTTGCGAGGATTTAACCTGCGGTTGAGGCCAATTTTGGGAGAATTTAGAACCTGTTTTGGTTTTTAATGACTCCAAAAACCGTGATTTGATCATGGTTTTGGTAGTAAAAAATAGTGGAAAATGAACCGAACTTTGGGTCAAAAATTGGAAAAACCCAGGTGAAATCCAATCAAAAGCACAAAATGGTTCCAAAATCATGTTCAACATTCAAAAATTCAACCTAAATATAATAAAAAAAATTGATTTTTAATTATAAAAATTTGGAACCGAACCGTGAAGTGCATTTCAGTCATCGTGAGTTCCCGGACTCCAAATTTGTGGGTCCGTCCAAAAGTAGGTCCATGGACCAGGTCGGAATTGGACCTAACTAACCGGGCCCATGGAAATAACTAAGATTATTTAAAATGAATAAAGGGGGAAAGAGAATATAAAATAAGTTTTTTTTTCTATTTAAACAGCTTTTAAAAATAGTTTCTCTTGGAAATTGCAGTCGAAAAATGAAACCCAATCCTTGTTGCCACAAATCTTACCTCTAATTCTTCATTCTCGTATTCTCTTTTATTTTTCTTGGTCTTCATCATCTTTCTATCCATTTTCAAAAACATTTTTCTATTTCCACAAATCTACGTTTCTGAATCCATAACCTAATTCCATCTCAGCAATCTCAGAAAGAAGAAGAAGAAGAAAGCTCATGATCTCTCCCATGGCCGCTCTTGCTTTCATCTTTCAGCTCATCAAATTTTCATCCTCGTAGTTCTTTTCTGAAACCTGTTTCTCTTATGGACTACTTCAAAGAACTGCAAGGCAAAAAAATGCACGACCATGTCCGCAGAAAAAGCTCCATGCATAGTTCTGCCACATGTGTAATGGTCTCCGGTCCGGTCATCGTAGGCGCCGGACCGGCGGGGCTGGCGGCGGCGGCTTGTCTTAAACAGAAAGGAATTTCGAGCATAACCCTGGAGAGAGCTAACTGCATAGCTTCTCTATGGCAGCATAAAACCTACGATCGTCTTCGCCTGCATCTCCCTAAACATTTCTGCGACCTCCCTTTGCTACCATTTCCGACGAACTTTCCGGCGTACCCTAGTAAACAGCAATTCGTGGACTATCTGAATTCATACGCAGTCCATTTCGACATAAAACCGATATTTAATAGTACAGTTGTGACCGCTGAATTCGATCTCCGGCGTGGATTTTGGAGAGTTAGAGCAGTGAGAACAAGATTTGAGGAGGTTGAGTATATTACTAAAGTGTTGATAGTAGCGACGGGTGAAAATGCAGAAGAAATTACGCCGGAGATTGAAGGGATTGATGAGTTTGAAGGGCCTGTTCTTCATACGAGTTCTTACAGAAGAGGTGAAATCTTTCGCCGGAGAAAAGCTCTGGTGATCGGATGTGGAAATTCCGGCTGGGAGATTTGCTTAGATCTCTGCAACTACGATGCGTGCGCTTCTCTCGTTGTCAGAAGTACGGTGAGAATTCGAATTCTTAGTCAAACATGTGATCATCGTGACTTCGGTCTGTTTCAAAGAACTAAAAATGTTCATTGATATCTAGAAAAAAATAAATCATAAAGTGTCATATTCTTACCATGAATTTTGTTTGCATGAGTAGTCTAGATCACTACATGGTTTGCATGTGATCATCCTAGATCACTACATCGCTCAAAGAATAGAGAGTGTGAAGCTGGGTAGTCTCACAACACTCACAAGTGGAGACTCAGGACGATTTATAAATGAGTTTTTTATCTCTAACTAGCACAACGTGTTTTAGGCATAGCCTAAGAACAAACTGTGCATGTTTTAGTTCAAAACATACAATATTGTGTTTGTCTGTTTTGATACTTCACAAGTGATCTTAGAGCTAGTCTCTTTGATTACGATGGTCACTGACTGGGACGTTAGACCTTTTAAGGGAGGGTGGATTGTGACAACCCGCTTTGTGTGAATGTGTACATTCTCACGTTGCCCTGAGGTAGAAATTGAAAACAGTTCATATATGAGTTCTTCGTTGTTAACCAGCACAACGCGCTGTCGAGATCTGGGGCTAACATATCTAAGCAAAATAAAGAGAATGGAGTTTATGGTAATTGAAAATGAAGTTTATGGTTGACGCTAATGTATTCATCAACACGTTTTACAGGTCCATATTCTGCCCCAAGAGATGTTTGGAAGATCCACTTTTGGTTTGTCGATGAGCTTACTCAGATGGCTCCCTCTACGCTTTGTTGATCAGCTTCTACTTTTGGCTTCTCGATTGATCCTCGGAGACACGTCGAAGTACGGCCTTCATCGCCCTCACCTCGGTCCTCTAGAGCTCAAGAATGTAGCCGGTAAAACACCCGTGTTAGACGTTGGAACTCTAGCTGAAATCAAAAGCGGAAAAATTAAGGTATTTCATCAAAAACATCCAAATTTTGATGAAGATTTCAGGTCAAACATGAGATTTTGAATATATTTTTCGTACTTATAGGTTTGCAAGGGAGTGAAACGAGTAACAAGACATGGAGCTGAGTTTGTGGATGGAAAAATCGAGAACTTCGATGTGATAATCATGGCAACAGGCTATAAAAGTAACGTCCCAACATGGTTGAAGGTACTTGTTTAACATGATTAATACACTTATAAACATAATTAATTAAACCCTAATTACGATGTTCTTCCCGTTCTTGTTGATTTCAGGAGATGAATATGTTTTCCGAGAAAGATGGGTTGCCAAGAAAGCCATTTCCCAATGGTTGGAAAGGAAAGAATGGATTATACGCAATTGGATTCACCAAACGCGGTCTTCTTGGTGTGAGTTCAGACGCAGAGAAAATTTCTAGAGATATCGAACTTCATTTCCATGCTTGTTCTTCATTTATAAACTGCACAAGTAAATAAGTCTAGAGAGAGAAGTTAAGGAAGGAATGTTCTTTGTTGAGAGAGAGAGAGAGAGAGATTAAGGGTGTAAATGATATTTTTTACTAGTTTAATTATCTGTTTGTAAGGTGAGGCAGACTCATTGTTTGATATTCTCTGAACATCGAGCAAAATTACGACAGTTTGAATTGACACGGGAAAAAATGATCTCGAGACCTCAATTTTTTGGTATCTTTCAAGAAAAATGTAATGAAATGAAGGAATATATGTGAACCCTAAGAAGATAAACATAAAAACACTCATATTGACTGCCTTTTTCTAATCATTTGGCCTCCAATCTTCATCAAAGTATCTCGGACCACCATCGTTTTCTCGAAGTGTTCATTGTAGAAATCTCCACCACATCCCACATCCCACGTTAAAAGTTAGGAGGGGGCCTCCCAAAGAAGCTTTTTTTCAAAAAAACAAAGATGAAAATCGCTCAGTTCTTAGAACGATCAACGATCGAGAGAGAGTGTAATATCGAGAGTTTTATGCAGTGAATCAACGAGGGTTTTTTGAGTAAGTAAGGGGGTTGTTGTCGAGCAGAAAGGATAACCATGGTTGGATTGTCTGACAATGACAGCTTACCATCGTTATTCTCGACTGTGTTAGGGTTTCGAAGCTTTGTTGTTGGTGGGCTTTATCCCGACCGGACATGGTTGATGACCGATGAGCATGCAAATAGAATCTTTGGTTGAGAGAGAGAGAGAGAGGTTGTCTTCTGAAATCTTGATTGAGAGCCTCGTGGATGGCCAAATCATTACTGCCAGCCCCATCAGAATGACAGGACCAGCACTCTTTTATTCACAATATTAAGAGCCACAATACATCTTAATCTTAGATGATTGTAATAATTCTTTATATTCTTGAGACTATCATATTTTCCAATAAATAGGATAAAATTAGTCAAAAAGCCTGCATTATGGTAAAATATGTGTAAAAAATATTAAACTTTGAAAAAAATAAATCACTCTTTAACCGGGAGCTACTAATTTACCTTTAATTTTTTAACTTATTTTTTTAATTTTAAAGCAGATACTGATTCAAAATAACTTGAAAATTTTACTACATATACACATTATTATAATAAGATATTATAAAAAAAAAAAAAAAAATTTAAAAGTTTACACAATTTCTTATATATTTTATTATAAAAAATTAAATGATTTATTACAAATACTTCATCATTCAAAAATT
>QAOC01048977.1:209609-299981 GCA_003255005.1 Begonia fuchsioides | reverse complement strand
CATTACTTAAAATCCAACAAAATTAAAATTTATATGTGTATACATTTTTAATAATAATTTGGATTTTTTTGTCAATATATCCATCAATCCAACAAATGTATTTTATGTTTTTAATGAATTTTGGATGATTAATTAATAAATAGTCTAAAATATAGAAGTATTCATCGAATACTAATCAAATTGCAAGAGTTTAGTGTAACTCGAATTTTATTTAATCCAAGTTGATGTGCTCGTGTTGTGAATTTCTTTAAGATATTGTTCTCTATATAGATTAATATAAATTGTATTTTAAAACACATGATTGTATTTCGATCTTTATTTCAATTTGTTACTTTACCCCTTTTTTTCTCGAATGAATTTTTCTACGTAAATATTGTATCATACGTTATATTTTCTTTTTCTTATCGTTGTTAGACTCTTAAAAAATCGTTCTTATTTACGATGGACCATGAAATGGGCTCAAAATCATGGAGAAACAACACTGTTGGAACGATGGAAGCCCGACAAAACCAGACATTCTTCTTCGTTTTGTTTGCTTCCATTAATGCTCTCTCTGTTTCCTCATTAACACACTGCCTGAGCTCATCCCTTCACCAAAGCCAGCCCCACAGGAGGTGAGAGACAGAGAGAAGAAGAAGAACGAAGAGAGAGAGAGAGAGAGAGAATCTATCCGTTACGTAGCTTTCCCTCTGAAACTCAATAAATGATTCATTCTTTTTGGGACAATCTCTCTCTCCCACATTCGAAGACACGAAAGCTTTTTGCCTTTCAGGCCCTGTCTGCATTATTTCTGTCTTCTGATCTGAGATTCCAAAACGAAGAAGAAGAAGAAGACCTTTCACTTTCGATCCAAAAGCCATTAACATCTGGAATGGAAAGTGCTAGGCCTAAGTTTCTGACTTACAAAACAAATACTCTTGGCTCTTCCTTTGTTCTTCTTTCCTTTTGAATCTCCCACTTTTCTGCTAATGTCTTGGTTCTTTGTTCGGTAGAAAGATGGCATTTTTGTCATCTTCCAGTGGGTTTAATTTGAATATATTGTAAACTTTAAGCTTTTTATGATTTAAGTTTATTAACTTTTTAATGATTTTATAAAATTAATTCTCTAAGTGATTATTATGATAAAATAGAAAAAAATACAATCAGTTTGTTAACGCAGTTTGACCTCATATTTGTCTATATTTTTGTTCTAAAGTGGCACCTTGAAGATATGTCTATATCTCTATTGAAAAAATTATGATCGAAAAATAAAAGATGTAATAATAAATTTATATTTTATTTAATCTTATATAAAAAAACAAGAACTTTTTTTTTAAATTATAATTTTGTTCAAGTTATTTATTACAACTATCATTATAATTTAAGTATTAAATAGATATTCACCCTATTAGTTTTGTTTTGGTATTTTAATGTTCTTGTTTCACTGTTCTTTTGAGCGCTGTAGCCTAAAGTTGAAACTATGCTGGATTTGTCCATGGTTCTTGTCTGATTCGAGATTCCACGAGAAGTCAAATCGCCACAAAACATGATTTACACTAAAATAAATCATTCTTCGGGTGGCCGAAAGAGGGCGAATAATTCTTGAGACCCCCCAAATATTTAATCTTGCAACTTTTTCAAATTTGAATTATTCAACCATGGACGAGACTGAGAGAACCAAACGCACTACTCCTATGCGAGGCTCCAACCAATTATTAGGGTTCATAATCTCTTATTTTTTCTATTGTCTATCATGCATTTTGATCTAATAATTCTTAGAACCTCGTCTAAAAGTGTATCATATTTTATTGAAAGCGCTCCGATGTTACTTTAGCTGCCAAAAATTCAAAATTTGGACAATTATTCTTTGAAGATTATGAGGAAAGATTCAAAAGTGTGGGAAATAAAGAAATGAAGGGTAGCCTTTTTGCATCTTTCATCACAAGCTTGAAGCTTTCTCTCCCATCTTTTCAAACTTTTCAAAAGCTTCCATCTTCAATCCAGGGTTGCAAAAGCTGTGAAGAGATCGATGGACATTCAAACCCTCTCTGTCTAGTTTTCTCTTTTCGAAACATCATGTAAAAAAACTGAATTTTTTCTCTTTTCAGCCATGGCCCCGTCCCATCAAACACAGTTGTTTTTTTTTTTATCTCGATTAAAGTATTTAAACATTGAAAACACTGAACCAAAAACAAGATGTCCCTGTGTTCTTGTCCAGTTTGAGTTAAAGAAGTAGATCCGACAGAACTCAGATGGAAACAAAGAAGATAACTCCATTGTTTAGCTTAAAAAATATGAACATGGGTCAACGATCTGGAAATAAAGCTTCTAAAATCTCGATAAAAACTTCGACGATAACCCTATGATGATATTCACAGTTCAACGAGAGATAGCTGCGCAGAAGTTGTTCTAGATCTTTAGCTAGAAAAATCTGTTTCGCTACGATCATTTCCACCATTGAAGCTCTGAAATCCTTGTAAGGATTGGTAGAGTTCTTAGCCACTGCGAAACTGTCTTTACTTTCTCCTTGCAATGGAAACAGACTCACTTCGGAGCTCCGGCGAGTTCTTCTTCGCCGGCGAGGGATTCTAGAGCTCCGGGACAGAGAGGAATCGGAAGAAAAACTTTTGGAAGAGAAAAACAAGTCTGTTTCTTCGTCCATTTCATCGTCTTCTTCATCGTTAGAGCTGTACCACCATGACCCGCCGCACGTGGACTCCATTGAAGAGGAGCTGAAATGGCAGACAGAGCCTTCTCTTTTCTTCTTCTTCTTCTTCTGTATTTTCTTCTTCTTCTTTTTGGGCTCTGGTTTTTTAGTTTTCTCTTTTGAGCCAGACCCTCGAAGCTCCAAGCTCTGATTCAATGGAGAAACTGGTGAAACGGGTGGGCAGGTTTGATCCGAAACTTTACTTATCGGGTGCAGTAAATCAGTCGAATAAACAATACTTTCTGTTGTTTCAGATGCATTGAGTTTGCAAATCGAACGAAAAGAAGAAGTTTTTTGCAGAACGGAATCCATTGAACGGAAGCTGCAGCTCTTTGGAGGATCAAAGACAGTGTTTTCCACGATATCGGAGAAGTTTCGGGATCGGCACGACCCAAAAGATGATCTGAACATGCGAGAAAATTGAAGCTTGAACCGGTTCTCCATTGTTGAAGCTTCAAAGAAATAAAATGGCAGTTCTTTGAGAGAGAGAGAGAAAGATAGAGGGAGAGAAATAGAGAGGGAGAGAGAGACGATAGGAGCCCAAGAGAAGTACCGTAAATGGCAACTAGCATTTATACTACAATACAACATTATCAACCTCTTTAAAAAACGATTAATTAAAATATTAAATTTGATTAATTGTAAAATATTTAATATTAGGATGACATTAAAATTATAAAATATTTAATATGTTTATTAATGAATTTTAAAGTTGGGTTTCTCTTTGCAAATATTTTTATAGTTCAAGTAATTAATTAGTATTTATCATAAAATATAGTAAAAAAACCTTAAAGATATAGACATTGGTTGGGAAGGAGTAGGCAATAATTAACTAATTAAAAAAGGTATTTGAAATTCAAATTGGCACTCATCAACACAAGGTCTAACTTCTAAGTGCATGCTAGGCCTTAAAAGTCTTAACTTGATCAATAATTAACAGCTTCATTTCTTCGACATATCTCATGATTCATGGGTTCAAAGAATCACCCTCGGAAATATTAAAACTTTAATTTCTAATAGTATTACAATCAATATCAATCATTGATGACATCTTGATCGTCAATCAAATTCAACACGTGAATCCTACATTCGCATATTGCAAATTGATGTGACAATTTCCAATTTTATCACACGATTGAAAGAGTTGAAAGCCTAACTAAGGGTTCGATAGATTCCAAATCTAGCACGAAACATGTTAAAAATCAGGTTAACTCATTTTCAAACTTTAATTTTCCTTATTATTATTTAAATTGCAACTTGTATTATTATTTATTTATTTATGTCTAATTTGTACACGCAAATAAGGTGGGTTTTAATGAAATTTTCTCAAAACATACTCAATTTTCAAAGACATGTGACACCCGCACGAATGTAGCTCAGCTGGTTCAGAGATGATAGATTTAGATCAAGAGTCACGATTCGAAACTTGCGTCATCACAATGTGTGAGTTTAATCTTCAAATGTTAAAGTTGTTCGTTGTGGTGTCAGGTAAAGGCCTCTCATTTCTGGACCGCTGAATCATCGTGATTAACTCACTCACATGTTATCTGGTCGGGTTGCGAGGGGCTTTGGATGAATGATTTAGACTTTTTGGATCTAGAAAGAGAGAGAGGGAGAGGGAGAGAACAATCATGCCCATTAAACAATTACTTTAGGTTTAAACCCTCGACACTCAAAAGTTCAAATTTCGACGTTCAAAAGTTGAAAACCTTATTTCTCTCACATTTGATAAGACAGCCTCTTTTGTCTCTAAGCTGTTGTCCTCGTCAAACAGATCCACGAGTTAAAAGACAAAATCAACGGCCATGATTCGAGATGTTCTTCATGAATTCCACAACACCACCGGACGAGACTCCCTTGGTTTTTTCGTCCAATTTTGGACCTCATTTATGAGCATCTTAGAACCTTCCAACAGCTCCAAAACACAGCAAAACACTCGAGTTCTAACCTTTTACGAGCATCAAATGCCAAATCAAGAGCTACAAGACAGCCTTCGAATCAAGAGAATCAAAATAGATGAGCCGAGTTGCATGGATTTCCGACAAGCTTTTGTTTAAGATCACGAAAAGCTCTGAATCTTTCGAACCCAGTTTGAATCTCCATTGACGATGAGCTTTTGAGATCTGAGAAGGGATTTGACTTTTGGAAAGTGCATGGTTTTCTACTGTTAATCATGTCTTTTACGCTTGGATTTAAGTTTGAGGAATATCCAAGGATCACATTAAGACAGTGATGAAGAACAGAGATTGATTTATTTCAAAATTGGGATCACTGTTTGGTTTTGAATCTGAATTAAGAATTGTCCTAAAAATGTTGTTATCAGTTGATTTTGAGCAATTTTGTAAACTTTGGACTGAATTTTGGCCAAATTATGAAATATGACTAGGGGTTTTATTTGGCTGGACGTGGGTCAGATCGTCGCTGTGGGACAGGAAATGGGCTTGGGCCAGGCTGTTGGGCTAGGGCGTAAGTCATGCGATGTGGATCCTCTCGGCTTCCCTGACACCGGATAGTATGGGCTAAAGCGCAAGACGTGAAGATTTTGGTCTCTCCCGTAATTTTGGTCACAAACCCTAACATTTTTCTTCTTTTTAAAAGGAATAGAGAATTTGCCTTTTTTTCAATTAAGGATATATGGCAAATCTGCAATCTTTTTTATTGTTCTTTAGATCGACCATTAATCTNTTGATTCACTATTTTTTTTTAATCTCTTTGGGCTCTAGACTCTAGAGTGTTGTTTGGTGTCATTTCTAGAATAGTTTTTTAATTATTTATTATTTCTTTAAATAATTACTAAAATTATAGCAAATAACTCTTAACCATCAAAGTCAAAAGTCAAATTTAAGTGCAATTCATTAATGAAGGCAGACAAAATCAGATTAAACTATAATTAAAATCAAAACTGTCAATTTTAATTTATTTAAAATTTTAATTTTAAAAAATCAAGAACAATGATCCAAAATCATATAAGACTAGACCTAAAATCAAATAAAAAAATTATATAAATTTAAAATCAATTGTAAATTCGATTTAATTATACAAAATTCACTCTAAATATAATAAAATATTATATATATATGTATATATAAATTTTATTTGATGATAAACTTCAACCCATATTTCATAGTTACAGTCGTGATGCCCATGCGTCGGAGCACGACGAGTGAAGCGTGGGTCGGAGAAGATGCCAAACTCTTCCTTCTTCTTCATGACTCACCCTCTTCAATGGTCGACACTTGCCCTCTTTATCTCTCCACTGGCCAGCAAGGCCCTTCTACCTAGTTCAGGCCTTTGTCGATTTCCATCTCTTCCCATTTCTTTAACCCATTTTCGATTATGAATGCAGCGATTCTGGAACCGACTTTTATTTGTTTAGTCCGCCATTGACGATCATTGCGTTTCTTACGAAAAGTATGTCGATCCTTCAAGTTTAATATCACCTTTATTCTCGCTCTTCTTCTCGAAATGAGAAGGTATGATTGATTTTACTCTTCTCTCCCAGTTTGATTTTACTCTTCTGCTTCTTCTTCTTCTCTCAGATTCTGCGAATCACGCTCAAAGTGCTTAGCGAGACTTGTTCTTGGAGGGAGAAAGATTAAAGAGGTGAGGATGGAGAGTACGGCGAAGGAGATGAGAAACGGAGCCACCGTAGGCGGCGGCGTTGAGGATATTTACGGCGAGGACTGCGCTACGGAGGATCAGCTTGTAACCCCCTGGACTTTCTCAGTCGCTAGGTTGTATTTACTTTCAAATTTATTCCTTGAACACCTTGAGACTCATGTTGTCTCTCCATCTTGTTGGTTGGTTTTGAAATTTCTGCCTGTAAATTTCGTTTTTTGATGCAGTGGGTATTCATTGCTTAGAGATCCCCACCACAACAAAGGACTAGCGTTCACTGAGAAAGAGAGAGATGCCCACTATTTGCGTGGTCTTCTTCCTCCTGCCATTGTTTCTCAGCAACTTCAGGTTTTCTCCATTAACTGCTATATAAATATTTAAAATTTAAATAATTTTTGATAATATTGGTATAAAAATTTAAAAATACCAATTATTTTTTTTTTAAATTAATATTTTTTTAAATTCAGAGTTTACCGTCCATTTTACCCATTTTTTCTTAGTTTTCAGCCTCTTTTTCATTCCTTGAACCAGGAAAAGAAGCTCCTTCATAATATCCGAGAGTATGAACACCCTTTGCAGAAGTTCGTCGCCATGATGGACCTTCAGGTTGCGCTTATAAATTTATGAAACTTCAAAATGGAAATTGTCTCTCCAAATGGCATTTATTCGTTTTTTTTCTTCTGCATTGATTGCAGGAGAGGAACGAGAGGCTATTTTACAAACTTCTCATCGACAACGTCGAAGAACTGCTTCCCATTGTCTACACTCCGACCGTCGGAGAGGCTTGCCAGAAGTACGGAAGCATCTTCCGACGACCTCAAGGTCTTTACATCAGCTTGAAAGAGAAGTACGGCCATTTTCTTTTGACCATTTAATGAAGCAATTTCGAAGAGAATTTTATAGCCCCGGCTGTGTTTTTCAGGGGTAAGATTCTTGAAGTACTGAAGAACTGGCCGGAAAAAAGCATCCAAGTTATTGTAGTCACCGACGGCGAACGGATTTTGGGCCTTGGAGATCTTGGTTGTCAGGTTATATGCATAGAATGTTTTTTGGAAACCTAGTATAGTTTTTAAAAATTAAAAAAAATATCAATTTACTTCCTAATCTATGAAATAATTACAACAAATATCTTAAAATTTAAAAATTATTAATAAATACTTTGAATTTTAATATAATTATAACAGACATTTTGTTATCACGTTTTTTATTTTTATTTTAAGATATCGGTAAATTTGGTTAGATATTTTCATCCATTTGATTAATTTTAACGATTTATTGAATAATAAGAAAAGATGTAATACTAATTGACATTTTAATTTAACTAATTTAATCTCATCCGAAGCCTGATTTATCATCCGGAAGCCTTGACCTATGACAACATTACATTAAGTTGTTTCAGGGAATGGGTATTCCGGTAGGGAAATTAGCATTATACACGGCTCTTGGAGGTGTTCGTCCGTCCTCTGTAAGAACACCCCATCCCAAATTTCAAAACTTGGAGTAATTCTTATCCAACATTAACACCCTTTTCTTCGCAGTGTCTGCCTATAACGATCGATGTTGGAACGAATAACAAGACACTGTTGGACGACGAGTTTTACATTGGACTCCGGCAACCGAGGGCCACTGGCCAAGAATACTCCGACCTTCTAGAAGAGTTCATGTCTGCTGTGAAGCAAAACTATGGGGAAAAAGTCCTTATACAGGTCTTCTAAAAGCAACCCTGTAACATTTTATGTACAAGTTGAATAAGTATAAAAATTTAAGGACAAATTTGAGAGTTAACAGATGATTTTTACACCATCTTATCGATCTTTTGTTTATGGATAATTTTTTTCTGAATTTTTGCTCAATTTTGAATCATTTTATTCTTTTGCAGTTCGAAGATTTTGCTAACCACAATGCTTTTGAGTTGCTGGCGAAGTACAGAAATACACACCTCGTCTTCAACGATGATATACAAGTAAGTATTTATACGAATAATTAGCGAACACGTTAAACATCATGAGCTATTGAAAGAAATCAGAATTTGAAAAATCGACTTTCTAGAAAGGAGAAATAACAAAATACGGAAGAGAGAACAATTTGTTAATTCTTGTCTACTTTTCATTTCATTCAGCCACTATTTATAATACAAAGAAACATAAAAAATATTAAAAAAGAAACTAAATCAAATATAGTAACTCTTATCTTATTTATTGCTAAAAAATATGATAATAATTTTTTTTATTTTTTTATTGAAACAACCATAACTTCTTACATTATACTTGTAATGACCTAAAACTTAGACCAATGAAAACTAAACATCCGAAGCATAGAAATTCATATGTCATATGTTAAATTTAATGACTTTTTGCCATTCTAAAAGTCACTCACAATCTTCCATAAAAAACGGACTAGTTTTTATTGCTATTTATTCATTGAGTTTAACATTCAACGGCTATGACATCTCTAATCTCTCCTTGACGTGTAGGGGACATCGGCGGTTGTTCTTGCAGGGGTTGTTGCGGCTTTGAAATTCAACGGTGGTAACCTGGCCGACCATTCGTTCTTGTTCTTCGGTGCCGGGGAAGTAAGCTAAACGAACTCTTTTCGAACTTGTATTCTATTTTGCTTCGTGTTTAATTAGTTATGTCTTTTGTTTCATTTGGATCATGCAGGCTGGGACTGGTATAGCAGAGCTTATAGCTCTTGAGATGTCAAGAAAGGTATGAATTGTGATGGTGTCTTAGTTATTTGTAGCGTTTGACGCAAATATTATTAGGGAATTTTAATTTTATTAGTTGTATAATTAAAAAGGTAGTAACGTATTATTATTATTATGGTTTATTTTTTTATATATAGTGACTTTTAGAGATGCATTATCTCATATTAAATATGTAATATCTAGTAGAGTGTTGCTCTTTCGAGCAATAAGTCGTAGTTATAGTTGTCAACTGCTCTCGTAGAGTCTTGTTATCTATTTTTATTTTTATTTATCGTTCTTACGAGAGAGGAAGGCATTCGTTTCGCATCAAAAATATGAAAATTCTAGTTTTTATTTGTTGCAGAAGAAAACCCCAGTAGAGGAGGCTCGGAAAAAAATCTGGCTCGTAGATTCGAAGGTAAAAAGAGAAATACAAGCTAGATTAATATACTTTTTAATTGCTTTCGTAATATAGACATGATTAATTTCGCAGGGATTAATTGTCGAATCCAGAAAGGACTCACTTCAGCATTTCAAGAAGCCTTGGGCTCATGAGCATGAACCTGTCAGTGACCTTTTAAGCGCAGTCAAGGTATTAAGATTCGAAATCGAACATGTCTTTGATTTTTTGGGTATTGTTTTTTATTGCTTTCCTTCTCGTATTAATATTATTAATTCGAAATACAGGCTATCAAACCAACGGTTTTGATTGGATCGTCCGGAGTTGGAAAAACATTTACGAGAGAAGTGGTCGAGGCCATGGCTTCGTGCACTGAGGTTTCACCTCTCTTTCTCTCACGCACGTCCATTAGTCGATCTTAATGACCTAATCGTGTTCTTCGTTTTGATCCAGAGGCCTCTCATTATGGCTCTTTCGAACCCAACCACACAGTCGGAGTGCACGGCCGAGGAGGCTTACACATGGAGCAAGGTACTTTTAATGAGGAAAACAATGTATTTTAGGGAGCAAGCATAATCTTTAACGTATAATGCGTCGTGTTTTTTTTTCATAGGGTCGTGCTATTTTCGCAAGTGGAAGTCCATTCAATCGTGTCGAATACGAAGGAAAAGTTTTTGTTCCCGGACAGGTTATGCTCTCTTACTTTCGTTATTCGTGCATACCCCTTTTATATTCTTTCGTTTCTTAGGTTTATCATATTATAATATTTTTTTATTATACACACTGATATATCATGTTATGATTTGTGCAATAAATACTACAAATAATTTATAGATTAAATGTATTTTAACTAGATCAAGCACACACACCATGTACAATAAAAATATATACTGAGAAATCAAACATAACATTACTCTAAAAAATGAAGTATAGTGACAAAGAAAATACAAAAGAAAGAAAAGAATCAATCGATCATTAGTTCTTTGTTCCCGAATAGAATTGCTTGTGCTGAAGTCAAGTAGCTCATCGTTATTTTTGCCTCTTTTCGAATCAGGCCAACAATTCGTACATTTTCCCGGGGTTCGGTCTAGGCGTTGTAATATCGGGCGCAATACGAGTACACGTCGATATGGTTTTAGCAGCCGGTAAGTTCAAACCCATTTCAACATTATCTTCTTTTTTTTTTCTTTAGAGAACTTAATAGTAATAAAGCAATACTCTTTACGTTTCTATCGAATTATCGAATGCCAGCCGAAGCCTTGGCGGCTCAAGTCTCGACCGAGAACTACGATGAAGGTTTGATCTACCCACCCTTTACAAGTATCCGAAAAATTTCGGCTCAAATTGCAGCAAATGTTGCTGCCAAGGCCTATGAACTTGGTGAGAGGATATATTTTCTTTAGATTTGACGCCGTTTTCGATACTTTTTTCGAGCTTCTTATCGTGCAATTCGTTTGTTTTTTGTGAAGGTTTGGCTACCAGGCTTCCTCGACCAGAGAATCTCGTCAAGTACGCCGAGAGTTGTATGTACAGCCCCCTCTATCGGAGCTATCGCTAAGCTTCTCTATCGTGAGTGTTTATGTGAAAGCCTGAGACTTTTCTTTACGTACAATAAATGGGAAGCTTTACACATTTGATTTGGTTAACTTCCCAAAGACTTGTAACTAAATACAATAAGTTTATATAATAACTTTCTATCAACCTTATGCTAAGATATTTAAATTCAATGATTTTTAAAATTGATCAATTGTTGTGTAAATCCTACATGAGCTTACAGACTTTCTAATATTCATAAATAAAAAATATTAAAATTATATTTGTATCTTGGCCCAATATAAAAAATAAACCAATATCGGAACGTCTCGAGTATTGCTGTGTAGTATGTAAAAATATCCTGATCTACCAAATTTAAAAAAGCTGACGTCATAATACCATGGCCCACAAAACAAATGTAGCTGGCAAGGTGGAGCCACGTCAGCATTTCCTAAATGTACACAAATTATTCAATGACGTTTGTAAGTCGCGCATGAATATTAATGGGTAACTTCCAATATTTAATGTCGAGACCCCATGTGCACTAACTTTTCAACGTGTGATGGTTTATCCAACTTCCCCTTGTTCTCCTCTCCTAGACAAATATCTAGGGCAAAATCATCCAGCGTAAATATTACTTTATTTAGCTGAATTTAAAAGAATAGTTGAATATTTTAAACTTTAAATTTATTAATTAATATTTTGAACTTTATCATAGCATTAATGTACACCCTCGTTTATTTTAACCGTTGTTTGTCTAACAAAAATGATGATATAATATTTGCTAAAATTAATATNATTATTATATTATATTAATTAATATTGGACATATCAGCTAATATTTTAATGTGTATATATAAATATAAGTAGAATTCTACTATTTCCATTTGGTGGTTTGTCTCTGTCGGCGAGTCAAAAGAATATATCCGAAGAATCTACTCAATCCGCCATGGCTACAAGCTTCTGCAAACCAGTTTCATTCTATTAAGTCTTGCCAAAACCCCAGAAGCTCAACCAAAAATCCGCCATGTTCAAAACAGTCTCAGCTGCGATCATTTTTGTGATACTCACAACCTCTCTCTTCTTCCTCTACCTTCTTCTATCTCCTCCGACGACGAAATCCTTCTACCACACTCTCTATCTCTCCGATTCTTTCTCTAGAAATGCTTCAATCTCTCTCCACCTCGCCACTCTCACGCGCCGCCCCCACGTCGCCGGAACTAAAGCCAATGAGGAGGCCGCTAATTATGTCTTCTCCATTTTCGCCGGTGCCAATTTCAGATCTCATATCGCGTTCTATAACGTACCTTTGACGTACCCAGAATCACGATCTCTGACCCTTACTCGATCATCGCCTGAAACCCCAGTAGTTTTCGAGCTTAATCAGAAAATTTATTCCGACGACCCGTCTTCCGCCTTCGCCGGCGAAGTGCTTCCGACGTTTCATGCGTTTGCGAAGTCCGGAAACGTCTCTGGACCGGTGGTGTTCGTTAACTACGCCCGTTTGGAGGATTACCGGACTCTTGAAAAAATGGGGGTGAAAGTCGCCGGGGCTATTGTACTGGCGAAGTACGGCAAGATTTTCAGAGGCGATATTGTGCGGAATGCGTACGAGGCCGGAGCTATTGGGGCTTTAGTGTACTCCGACAAGAAGGACTTCGGCGGTGAGAGGTGGTTCCCGGAGGATAAATGGTTGCCGCCGACAGGGGTTCAGATGGGTACGGTTTATAACGGGATCGGAGATCCAACGACGCCGGGATGGGAGAGCATCGGAGAATGCGAGAGATTAACGGAAGAGGAAATAGAGAGTGGGGGAAGTGTTACTCTTATACCTTCGCTGCCGATCTCCGCCGCAGACGGCGAGACAATAATTATGGCGATCGGCGGCCCGGTGGCGGACGATGAGTGGCAGGGGAATAACGGCGAGATTATCTACAGAGTTGGGCCGGGGCCGGCCGTTGTTAATCTAAGCTACACCGTAAGTTCACTGAATTTGACGATCACTGTTTGTTTTGCTCACCCAATAAAGACATCCATGAAATTGCAGGGGAAGAAAATCATGAGCACGATTCAGAATGTAATTGGCATCATTGAAGGAGATGAAGAGCCAGACAGGTTAGATTGAAACCCGACCATGATCCTTAAAAGTCGCAGAAACTATGAGAAGTTTTTTGTGTATTTCTGCAGATTTGTGATTTTAGGGAATCATCGAGATGCGTGGACATTTGGAGCGGTCGATCCAAACAGCGGAACGGCAGCTTTGTTAGATGTAGATTATGGCTTCCATTCCGTGCCCCCCTTTTTAGCTACTACTGTATTGAGCGATGATCGTAATTTTCTGCAATTTGTATACAGATTGCTCAAAGATTTGGGAAGATGCAAGGAAAAGGATGGAAACCCAGAAGAACAATCGTTTTATGCAACTGGGATGCAGAGGAATATGGCTTGGTCTCTCTCTCTCTATCTTCCCCCTCTCTCTTTCTCTCTCATGAGATGCTCAATGGGTGATTTTTAATTTGCAGATTGGATCAACAGAATGGGTGGAAGAGAACTATGAAATGCTCGCATCCAAGGCTGTGGCTTACTTGAACGTCGACTGGGCCGTTTCCGGTGAAGGATTTCATACTTCTGCAACTCCGCAGCTCGATCAACTCGTAATCAAAGCTACTCAACAGGTCTGCTTATGAGAAAAAAAATACAAATACAGTTGGTTTTTAATGCAGAAATGGTAAAATTGGTCTTCCATTGAAGGTTCTTGATCCTGATAATTCCTCACAAACAATTTATCAATCATGGTCTGTTTCAGATTATTCCAAGGTGGGTATTGACCTCCATTTTCATTCGTTTACAATCTTAAATCTAGATCGATTTGAATGGTAAGCTTTGTGCCTGAAGATTGGGAGATTAGGAGGAAGAAATTCAGATTTTGCAGCGTTTCTTCAGCATGCTGGGATTCCGGCAGCTGACGTGTCATTCGGAGCAGGTTTAAAAAACTGAAACAATAAAAAACTCCATTGTTGTTGATTTTGAAGCTCCATGACTGTTTTTATAACTCAATTGTTCTTTCTTATGCAGGGTCTCCAGTTTATCACTCAATGTATGATGATTTTACCTGGATGAAAAAGTTTGGAGATCCTCTGTTTCACAGACATGTTGCAGGTTCGTTAGCAGCTATTAGCAATTTTGAATTTTGTTTTCAATTCATCTGCTTAAACTATCTCAAAAATATTATGTTATTCATGGAATTTGGTATTTTGGAGCAGTTTCTAACTAATGGATCAATTTTGAATCTCGTTTTGATATCTAGCACTCCATTCACATGGTTTGAAATCTGGTTCGAGACCACGAAAATCAAATAAAAATCTCTCGATAAGAAAAAAATATGGTAATGTGTTGGATTTGACCGATAGATTGATGACATATTTAAAGGGACAAACACCCATATAACTTTGGGGTGTCAATGGCAGCTCAGAAAAACATAAGATTAATATTATATTTATTTTTTTATCTTATTTAATGACATATCAAATTATAATTAGTTCATTAATTAATACAATTAATGTATTAAAATATAAATATTTATTTATTATATCCATCATGAGTTGACACATCAGTTTGCAAGCAAGAAAGTAGGATGAGACGGTAAATATAGGATCATAAAAAATGTGGATGAGATTTTAACAAACATATAATCATCAGATTTACTCGTTGTCTAAATTATGGTTATTTTGTTTTTAATAGTGTCAAATGTTTGGGGTTTAATTGCTCTATGGCTAGCGGACGAGGAGATTCTGCCATTCGACTATCATTCGTATGCCCGAGAGCTCAAGGTATGTTTGTAGATTATTGTGTTTGGAGCAGCTGCTCGGCCAGCCAGATAACGTATTGTTAATATTATCGCAATCAATTGTGGCAGGAACTTACGGATGACTTGGGAGATCAGGTCAAAAACATGGAAATCAACCTCTCTCCTTTATTCGATGCCATTGAAGAGCTCGAGAGAGCGGCAACAAAGATAGACGACCAAGTAAAGGTATCGAAAAATGTATCATTTAGAACCTCACGAAACGAGGCTATTTATCTAATGACGATTCTCAGGGTCTCGAGGAGAGCAAGGCCTGGCCGTTAAAATGGAGGAAAATTAATTTGAAGGCGAGGGAACTTAACGATAGGTTAATGATGGCAGAACGGGCATTTACTAGCGTCGATGGACTCTTTGAACGATCATGGTTTAAGCACCTGGTATGTTCCTCGATCAAGGAAATTGTTGGATCGATTTTGAAAAACGAGTAATCCTAGGTTTATTTCTAATCTTATACTAAAAAATGGATTAATTAATGATTTTGGTTGTGCAGATATATGGACCAACAACGAATAATAATTATGGAACATCAACGTTTCCCGGGATTGACAGAGCAATTGAGACTGCAAAGGAGAGAAACACAAGAGAGGCATGGCGGTTTGTGCAACACGAAGTATGGAGAGTGTCGAGAGCAATTAGACATGCCGCCTTAGTCCTTCGCGGAGGGCTAACTTGAAAGACGTGTTTTTCTTACCAATAATTGAACAGTATTTAAATCAACTGATACTTGTAACATCAGTATCAGTGTATGTAATAAACATATAATTGTAATATTTTTCGTAATTATTGGGTGGAGAAGAAGATTTACCGATTCGACGGTCGTAAATAGTGAAGGAAATGCAAAATTAATTAGGATTTATCAAACAAAAAGCAGCAATCGTAAAAGGGATCTCCATGGATGGAAGTTTAAAGACCTGGGTCAATTAGGTGATCCCCCAACCTTGAGAACTTCGAATGCAAATACAAATGAAAGCTTGGGGTTCCCATTGGAAAACAAAATAATGAAGACAGCCGTGACATTTTATTCTAAAGAAATACACACACAGAGCCTACTCGAAACCAACTAAAACATCAGGAATCAAACTATTCAGCATCGTCTTCAACCCACAAATTCACCACCGCAGCTTCTCCGTCGGGAAATACTGCAACCCAGAACAAAAACCAGCTCAGATCTTCATGTCTGTGCGCTAAAAACATCCTAGAAATCAACGAATAAAACAGAGAAAAGGCAAGCTACCTTCTGAGCGAGGGCCATATAGTACGGCTTCGCCTTCTCCACATCAACCCTGACCTTGCTCTTACTGTACAGATCATACTTGCTGCCATTGTTTCCAAACATAAAACACAGTCATTCAGTTATCTTCCCTTCTCCCATGATCAAAAGCACAATAATAAACGGAGGGTTACTTGAATATTTTGAGCCATTTTAGATTGTCTCTGTCTTCCTCGTTCATCAGAAATGTGTAAGATCCTGCACTGTGCAATGCTGCAGAAATATACAACAATGGATTAGCCTTTTCCGGACCCGGAAAATTTGGGTCGGGTTAAATAGTTTATTTTTAATAGCTCAAAATAAAAACCGATTCAACCACATTATTACTTAAATTTATGCATAAAAATAAAAAAAAATAGTTTTTAATTAATTTTTTCTATGTTTTTAATAAATATTGTAAGAAATCTTAGTATTTATATACATTTTTTAATTGGATTAAAATAATATTACTTAGAGCATGTTAAAAAACCTTTTGATTAGATTACCAAACCAATTTTAGATTTTTGGTTGGCTTTCGGTCTTGAACCCCAAACAGAAAACTCATTGGATCAGTTTCGATTAACTTGAAAAATGGAAGCTTACGATAGAAAGAGTGGTATCGGACGACGAACAACGCTGCCGAAGGTAGAGTAGTTCTATTTTCTTTGGCCACCTGAACATGGACATGACCACTCCGATCAAGAAAGAAAATTTCCATGGTTTGAGCTCCAAGAGTAAAAGGGTTTCTTCGATATCATACCAAGTACATATAATCGTCGTGTCCCCAAGAAATGACTACATTGTCTAGCCCGCATCCTTCAGTATAGACTCCATACTTGGTGTTAAATTTGGGATTTCCAAGGTCCGGATTATCCTTAAAGTACTGCAACAAACAAGAACCGGGGTTATTTTCGTTTTCCAATGGTATGCGACTACCATTTTCGTGTACCTTGTGGTGCACAATGGATTCGTCAAAGGCGCAGCCGAGAGGGTGGGTATCTCCTGCAATGGCAAAAATCAATTAAAACATGAAAAATTACTATCTATCTTAAAAACAATGAAGAATAATCTAATCAATCATCCACTGTGCTACCATGTTTTAAAAAAAAAAAATACATATATATATTTCATCACATCTGGATTGAGTCTTGAATGATTTGGTCTAGTTGGCAATCGGGTTTTGAGTCTTCATTCAATTTTATTTGATTTTAGATCAATTTTTATTTGATTTTAGATAAAATTTTGAGATATGGTCCGATTTAAGGGTTTTTAAAAGTTCAATTTTCTAGACTAAAGTTGACGGTTCTAGTTCATACACGAACCCGGTCTGGCTCTAATCACACCTACTTACATCTAGTCCATTGTTCTTGTTTCAGTCCTTCCGTTTCTTTATTGGGTTCTTTTTTTTTCTTTTGCCAAAGATCTAACTTGAGTTTTCGCTACAAGTTATCAATTATTTTAAAAATTAAAATTAAAATTCTTAGATTTGAGACAATTGAATCATTCGCAAAAGACGATGGGGATAAAACATGGAATGGTTAGAAGAAAAGGTTAAACTAACCGACGACAGCCCATTGAGGTAATCCTCCAAAGCTAGGAAGAAGAAGAACCTTCCCAAGATCTGATATCAGAAGAAGATACAGATTAGAGAGCTAATCCTCGATTAATCAAAAAATTAAGGATTAAAATGAATCCCACCATGAATGAGAGCTGTCAAATGAAGCCAGTCTTCATCTGGATAATCTCTTCTAATTGCTTCTGCTGTCTGCAACAAATGCTCAATCTGGGGCTCGTCCAAATCAGGGTCACTCTCATCGACGACGTCGTTTAGAAGCTCACAGCATTCCCAAATGCTCATCTCCATTTTGTTCAACTTTCCGTACTCTTCTCTCATCTTCTTCACCTGTAAATCTCAAAACCCAGATCAGAAAACTTCAAGTTCAAGCCTCTGGTCCAAGCAAATACGTCATAATTTTGTCTATTTTATGGTCACTTACGAAATCGTAAGTTTGGTTTATGTGGTTTAGGCGGTAGAACTCTTCCACTGTTTTCTGCCTCTCGGTCTCGGCGTTATAGTCCCTGAAAATCATCGCCGGGAAATCCGCCGTTTTAGCTCCGGCGNTTTAAATAATATCATTGATTATGAGGAAATGTTAGGTGGAGGTGGCATAATCTTTTTATCTTTCCACACTAAATTAATCACACATAATTTATCTTAAAAGTTTGTAACTTTTTCAGGTATTTCATACGATGTGCATTCGATACAGCACAAACTAAAAATATGCATGAAAATTTCCTAACTTTATAAGTTTTTACTTTGTAAATTTCCATGGATTATATATGCAAAAAGCTAGAGCTCCAACAGAAATATAACTCAAAAACCGAGAAATGTACCGGAAAGATTGACCGAATGAGTTGATCTCCGGCGCGATGAACCCATTACTATGCAATGATTTGGGGACTGTAAATCCACCATCTAGAATCAACTCGTTGGCTTCGCAGTTAAAAATCTGCTCATCTGCGCAAAAAAAAACATGAATCAAAATGCAAAAACGCAAGGAGAAACGAAAACAGAAGAATCTGAAGTGTACCCAAATCGGGCTGCTCAATGAGAATGGTCATTTTCAGATTCAATAACAAGAAAGAGATGACAGTCTAGAGAGAGAAACAAAAGTGATGAAAGAGAGAGAGAAAATGAAAGGTTCGATTGGGCAGGGAGAGAGCCAAGAGGTGAGGAAGACCAGCAATGGCGGGGAGTGTACTTATAGTGCCCACAAAATTTACTCTCTTCTTCGTCTCTTTCCCCTTTAAAATCACAGAAACAACGCAGCTTTAAAAATGTCAGAAGTTGACATTTATTAAATATTAAATCTAAATTTTGTATGATTCTACGCTTTTCCTTTTAACACTTTTGATAATAAAAATAATATAAAAATTTAAATTAAAAAAAGTAATAACGTTTATGAATCTAAATAATACTATTTAAGATAGTATTACGTTATTATATCAAATTTACGTAAAATTTATAATAAAAAATTAACAAATTGATTAAAAATAATTATAAGAATTTTAATTAATGATTTGGTCTAAGTTGAATGGTTTTACTGTATTAAACTCTTAACTAGAAAAACTAATTAATCATGCATAATATATGAGCGTCAAAGAATTAATATGCGTCACAACTAACTAAAATCAGACTAAATATAAAGTTCTTGTTAGTTTCATGACCTGATTCTATTTTAAGCACTCCTAAACTAAACCATCCTAGCATCTTGAATTTTAGAGTAAGTGTGATCCGATCTGGTACAGTTTTTAAATAAATTAGAACACAAAACGTGGAATATAGTGTGTCTCTGATTTATCTCACTCATGTTTCAGATTTAAAAATAATATACTTTTTTATATTTATGTTGGAATTTTAAATAATTTGATTGAATTTTGAAAAAATTCTTGAGTTCATATTAAATTTTATTTTATTTAAGCTAAATTTTATTAAAATTTTAATTTATATTTAGTGTTCCTGAATTTCATCCAAAAATAAATAAATAAATAATAATCATAGTTAAATTGTTGGATGACGTGGCATCTACTCATTTCATAGTAATTTCAGTCAATTCACTTATCCAGTTTCTAACAGCAGCAAGCTGACAACCGTCCACGCTACCTACCAAAGTTTCCGACGGTGTACAGTTAGACACGTCACCTCACAGTACTTTTATAAATAGCACTTATGAACGGTTATATTTCAGTAATCTATCACCTAGATGGATTTTCACGAATATATTTACCTTCAATTTGGCTGTAACAGGTTGTCCGAGATATGAGGTTCGATAAAAACAAGGCTTTGTCCTTCAAAGAAACTGGTCCCCTGTCATCAAACACAACATAATACATAGTATAAATATTGTGTTTATCTTATTATTATATCAACTTAAAATATTACTCATCGAATATTGATTTTTTCAATTAAATTATAATTATGTATTAAAATATAAATAATAATTTATTGCATAATTATATTTGGCACGTCAACATGTATAATAAGAAATTATACTTATAACTATCCTTTTGTAAATTGCATATTACAAACTACAACAATAATGCCACTACTTACGCCTAAAAATATTTACCAAGAAAAAGAAATGATAGAATTATTCTGATGGTTACAAAAAAGTATTAAAAAATACACATTTTATCTAATCAACCTAGCCTAAATAAAATTTTGTCCGATCAAATCTTACACAGAGCATGTATATAGTGCATAAAACTCGATGCATGTGCATATATTCATGTGATCAGTTAACGTGAGACGCTATATGATCTCGTATCGAACCAATCGATCTCCATTTCTCAACTTTTTGTATAACCCAACAAATTATCGACGACACTACGAATTTGATCATTTTTGAAAGAAGGTGCACCTTTAAAAAAAGGTGGGTAGGTGAGAATTATGCATGGAAATATTCTAGAAAGGGGGATCAAATCTTCATAAAAAAAAGATGAAGGAAAGCGAAAGCATTTAAGGTGTGATGCTTGACATACGGGACACAATAAATGTTGTTCATTACAAACCAACTCTTGGCTCATTCTAGGGTTACGTCGAATTGCATGAAGTTGGTGCGCCACTTGCTTCCTCGATCCAATATTATAATACTATGTCATTTTTAGTTTATAATACTTTTTGAAGTTATAAATCATAGGGGAAAAATACATTAATAATATAATACTATGTCATTTTTAATTTATATGAATAATACTAGATTTATTTTCTCACCATACTGATGTATCAAATATCTACTAATCTAATTAAAACATATTAAATATAAATAATAATAATTCAACAAATTTATTGCGTGACATAAGCAAAATATATTTTTTTGTTTTAAATGAATTAATGTCATCTTATATTATTATTGGTGTTAAACGTGGTGTAAAAATAATTTAGAAAAATGAGGGTTGGACTAGGGTTTGTATTTTGTAACCAAAATCGAGAATCTTTCCAACACTTGGTGCCTACTTCACAATGAATCACCTAACTATTTCGCACCTACCCTCTTCCCTTTCCAGAACACATGCAAAATATAAAATAATATATAATGTATATTATAATCTCATATTTTCTCAAAACCAATTGAAGCATAATCTAATCAAAACTAATTAATTAATTTAGCTTGGTTCGGTTTATCCAGGAAGATCGAATCATGATCTATTTGAATAATTATTTTTTCAAGAACGTCATTAACTATAGAAACTAACAAGTTGTTTTAATGTCTCTTATTTTATGTGATCAGTGAATCAATCCATGAATGGCAGAGGTAAGAATTAAAATATTTAAATAGAGAATCAATTAATTTTTTACTCCCATTTCATTTTTTAAATTCGTTTCGACTAGCTTTTTTAATCATCTGGTTAATCTTTATGTTGCATTAAATGTAGCTAATATATTCACTTATCAAGAGAGTGCGACAATAATGGAACTCTTTATGCTACCTTCTTATTTAATACGTCGAAGAGTTAAATATAGTTTGGTCTAATTAAAATGTACTTATTCATAAAAATTATTTATTATATCAAAATTATGTTTTGGCACAACAACAATATAATAAATAAAATAAAATAATAATCATAGCAGTATCGTGTTTAGCTACTTACAAGAAATGTAACTTTTCGTTAGAGTGAGCAAAAAACATGGAAGAATGTGGTTTGAATTGGGAGGAAAGCGAAAGAAGAGAACATTGGTTACCAATTCAGTGCATAAGAATGCAAGATAGTTAACACATTATCATCTCCCTAAAATAGCACAAGCGAAAATGTGTTCGAAATCATTTATAATTATTTAAAAAGTTGCATTTTATATTCCAAAAATCAAAATCAACCCAATCATTGAGAAAAAAGATGTAGGATCCAACTTCCAAGCAATGGCAAGATTTCTATGCAGGACGAGTAGTTTCGGATGTGATCATGAATACACGAAAGTAGCCAATGCATTCAAAACCGAACCAAGTCATAGAATTGGATCAGAACCGACATATTTCGTCTAATTTTAGTCAATTTTAACACTCATGTCGGTTCCTTAAGAGTCTTGCATTATATATAATCAATATAGTTGGTTTGATTCCGAATAAAATGCATTAAAACCATTCAACCGTAGAAATTATTCATTAAAATTTNCGTCCGCACGTGCGCATTCCACCCTCCAATCCTTTTGTCTGTTTCCGATTTTGCTTTTCTACATCTCTCGCTGAACCTTCGTTCTTCCTCGTCATTCGATCCACACTCGACCATTTCCGTCTTCTTCTATTCCCCTCTGCGTTTTCCAAAAGCTAGTTCGAAGAATTAATGGTTTTCAGCAGATGGATTTCTGCGATCTTCATTTCTCTGTTTATTATTGCAATGGGGATTCGCGTCTCTTCAGATCTCTCTCTGAGTCCAGACGATTTAACTCAAATACCATCTACCTATCTCGATTTCGCCCAAGAACCTCAGGTTCGCGCTTGGATGGTGGACATCAGAAGGAAAATACACGAGAATCCAGAGCTTGGTTTTGAGGAATTTGAGACAAGTGAGCTCATAAGAGCTCAGCTTGACGAATTGGGCGTTTCTTATCAGTACCCAGTAGCTAAAACTGGAATTATTGGTTATATAGGGACTGGGAAACCTCCTTTTGTTGCTGTTCGGGCGGATATGGATGCTCTAGCTATGCAGGTATATTTGTCACTTTCTAACTTTTACTTAGCAGTTGTCTATGAAATTCTCCGAAAAGATCATAGTTCTGTTCATTAATCGGCCTGCAACATGTTAACTACAAATTTCATTAGATGAACGAAGTGATGATCTTTTGGGCAATATCTTTGAACCAGAGTTATCTTGTTCAAATAGCTGGAATTGGATACCAATTTTCTCAAAAACAGAGAATCCAAAAAAAACATTAAACTATGATATCTGTTTTTTGTTTTATCAATTTTGTCATTGAGTGTTTGCAATTTCTCTTGCATTCTTTGAATAATGTGTAACCTCTATGGTTAAATACTAGTGTAACCTATATGGTCAAATACTAGTTATTAGGCTTCCTTTCGGATTAGATCTTCTAAACATCAAATAAATAGACAACAAAAAACTGATCATCTCTAATTAACGTAAAACTTATAAACGATTGAGCATAATCTTTAAACTGGATTATTGGTTAACGCTATAAATAGAATTCAATAAAGTAGATAGAATTTGTTGCCTCAGGAAAGTGTGGAGTGGGAGCACAAAAGTAAAGTTCCTGGAAAGATGCATGCATGTGGGCATGATGCTCATGTTGCTATGCTTCTCGGTGCTGCCAAGATTCTGCAAGAGCATCGCGACCATTTGCAGGTCTACTTTTTTTTTTTTTCTTTATAATGCTCCAATATTTACCTTCTCCAGATACATTATTATTTTTCTGAAACATGAGTAGATATCAATCTATTCCCTAAACTATAGAGGTAGCTGTAATAGAATGAATATTAAATCATTATTATAATGTCAGCAGACACTTTACTATCATGTTTTTTCCTCTAATTTTAATGATATTCGTAAATTTGGTAAATGCATTTCTTTAATAAATGATAATAAAAAAGGCCAGAACAATTATAAACTTATGAATTTTTTATTTTATTTTTTTATAAAAAATAGTGTTATTATTATATCTTCTTTATTGCTGGACAAGTTGTTGAAATGAACTAAATTAGTGAAAAATAACTAACCAAATTGACCGACGTGTTCAAATTAGAAAAAAAAAACAGAATGACTGAGTTTCTATTGCAATTATGATAAAGTTCAAGGTGATCATTGACGACTTTTAAAGTTGAAGGTAATCGTTACAACTATCATTATAGTTTAGGGGTAAATTATTATTTACTCTAAAAACATTAGATCTGCACACATTATTTTGGAATTTCATAGGAAACAACTGCGGGAGAGTTAAAAATTGTTCTATGATCTGTGGGAGATTGCTTTATCGAGTACGGCTATTCAATAATTTGATGTCAAGAGTTGGAGAAAAATTTCTTAACATTTTGGTACAATAGGGAACGGTCGTGCTCGTTTTTCAACCAGCCGAGGAAGGAAGTGGAGGAGCAAAGAAAATTTTAGATTCCGGAGCACTTGATAATGTGGAAGCCATCTTTGGGCTGCACGTCTCGAGCCACCATCCAGTTGGTGCAGTTGCATGTGGTTCTGGCCCAGTTTTAGCGGCTAGTGGTTTCTTTGAGGCAGTAATAACCGGCAAGGGCGGCCATGCGGCCCTTCCTCAGCACACAATCGATCCAATCTTGGCGGGTTCAAATATAATTGTCAGTTTGCAACATCTCGTTTCTCGAGAAGCCGATCCATTGGATTCACAGGTTTGACTCTCTATTGCCTCGGAAAGTAAAAGGGTCGTTATTTTTATGGAAAATAGTTTCTTCGTTTGGAGCCGTGCAGGTGGTCACTGTTGGGAAATTCAAAGGCGGCGGCGCGTTTAATGTAATTCCGGATTCGGTCTCGATTGGAGGAACGTTTCGGGCATTTTCCAAAGAAAGCTTTTTCCAACTGAAACAGAGAATTGAAGAGGTACATACTTGAAAATTTGATTTCTTTTTCGAGTTAAGCTAAGAAGTCTATGTATGAATCACTTTTATGAAATTTGTATAAATGGGGAGATCTAATATACCAATCATTAAAGATCAAACCATAAAATGAAAAAAAAAAATCAGAAATCGAAAATGATATTTAACATGAAAAAACAAGCGGGAGAATATCGCTATGACGATTAAATAAAAATCAGGAGTTTTGCGACTCAACGTTTTGGTAATAGTATCCAACGACTCTTTCACAATGTATGATCAAATTATAACATATATTGTCTCAATAATACTTCGTTTACATGTTCAATGATGAAAAATTGGTGACAGGTCATCGTAAGACAAGCCGGCGTGCAAAGGTGCAACGCGACAGTAACATTCAATGAAGACGAGAAGCCATTCTACCCGGTGACCGTAAATAACAAAGATCTTCACAAGCATTTTCAAAAGGTAGCTTCGAATATGATCGGAAATGAGAACATCTATGAACTCACGCCAGTGATGGGAGCAGAAGACTTTGCATTCTACTCCGACGCAATCCCAGGATATTTCTTCTTCGTCGGGATGAAAAACGAGACGCAGGGAGAGCTGGAAGCCGGGCATTCACCATATTTCACAGTGAACGAAGATGTGCTACCTTATGGAGCTGCTTTACATGCAGCTCTGGCAGCGAGTTATCTCTTCGAAAATCACCAGAAATCGGCTCCCGCAAAAGGAAGCTTCCACGATGAACTTTGAGCGCGCTCAAACGGTCAAACCAGGTCTGTAGATGAATAAAAAAAACTCAGCATTGTGTCTACTTTTTGCAAAAGGAAGCTTCCACGATGAACTTTGAGCGAGCTCAAACCAGGTCTGTAGATGAATAAAAAAAAACTCAGCATTGTGTCTACTTTTTCCGTTTTTATTTGGACAGTGTATCGATCTCGTATGTAAGTAGTTCCTATCTGCAAGCATAGTATCTTATATTTGATCGGAGTTAGCGCAGCTTTGTTTTTGGAAAATTCTCTATACGTTTCACCTTCCAATTTCAGTTTATAGATGAATTATTCAGCAATTATTAGTTTATTACTAGGCTCAGTCCTCTGTGGCCACCAACATAGCACTTCAAGATCCAATATTCAAACTGTCAATGATAAATCTAAAATCAAATAAACAACCCAAATGATCCATAAATAGCAAAAAAAAAGTCTTTTTATGCCAAAAATTCACCCAAAATTTCATTTTACAAAAAAGAAAACTAGCTGATCAATCATCTTCTTCGACCACCTTCGTTCCCAATCCCTTCAATCCTTCAGATGGAATTTTGGCGACAGTAACATGCGAATAAAGCTCCTCTTTGGCATCTTCATCATCGTTCCTTTTCCGAGCTATTTGAACCCTGACTCTTCTGGGGACACCTCGAATTCCCCTACTCCAGATTTGCTTGTTCAAATTCACATCCACCCTCACGTCTTTTGTCCCCATCGCTTTCTCTGCGAACTTCCTTATTTCCTTGATGGCTTTTGGAGCCTTCTTTTTGAAGGTGTTGTCAAAATGATAGAAGCAATTAAAATCTCCAAACTTCAAGGCTTAAGGAGGGCCAGAATAAATATCATCCATAGCTTGCTCAGTGTTTCTAACATGACATGTCGAATTATGATTAATTTATGTCAAATAAATTGAATATATGATAAACGTCATTCTTCCAATTAACATACATATATTAAACCACAAAGAAAGAGCTTAGATCTCAAACCTTCATCACTCTGTTAGGGAAATTTGAAGAAGCTGTTCTTTAAATATGAATCTATCGTCCCAAAAGTTTCTCAAAACATATCATCGATTAGAATTCGATTCATCAAATTCTAAATTCTAGCATTTACTAACATGATTCTAAAATCATTGTTGATGTTCCGTACCATGCTCGAAGCTCCGTTTGTGTATCGAATAATATTATGAAGTCTTAGCTGCTTGTACATGGAATGCCGTCACGTTAGCTTGACATGCTAGCGTGAAAATTAGTGGAAAAAATTGCCCGAAAAAGGCATTAGAAATGGAGAATATCGTCTAAAACCAAGAGGGTAACCTCTTTCGGCTCCCTCAAAGATGGATCCGATCAAACTTCAATGTATATAATAAAATGGAGGGAGATCTAATTTATTATTCGGTTCTGTAAATTTGATTTGCTTCAACTCAAATCGAATAATATTATATTAAGAATAATTACAAATTTCACTAAAATAATTTGATCGTAAATTTGAGTTTGTAGAATGAGGCTAACTATGAGTCTAAGACCAATAGGTTAAAATGTGAAGTACAAATTAACATGGATGGATAAGTTAGTATTATGAAATTATTTTAATATTTTAATCATTTTTTATACAGCCTGATTCCATTTCTACAGATTTTTATCTCTATATATCACAATTAAATCAGACTATGAATTAGGATTTTTTTTTTAAATTGAGATGAAAATTGGACCGCGACTGACCATTCCGGTCCAACTCCTACTTAATACCCCTCTCCGGTCTCCGTTTCTCCTCCCCCTCTCTCTCCTCCTGCTTTACAGGACCTCTCTTCATCTTCTTCCTCGCCTCCGCCATATCTCTCGTCTCTGAGATCACAGCACTGACCCAATTCTGTGTTCGCTTGCTCTCCCTTGCAAAAGTAAACCCAAATGGACAAACCCCGTTTCGTAATCCAAGCTTCAGAAGCCAAATCCATGGCCGAAATCTCCGGTCTCACCGTCCTCAACCTCCTCCCCTCGCTCGTAAAATCGGCCCAACGCCTCGCTCGACCTCCTATCTCAAACTACCACGTTGGCGCCGTCGGAGTTGGCTCCTCCGGTCGTATTTTCTTCGGCGTTAACCTCGAATTCCCTGGCCTTCCTCTCCACCACTCTGTCCACGCCGAACAGTTTCTTCTCGTTAACCTCTCCCTCAATGCCGAACCCCGTCTCGATTACCTCGCCGTGTCTTCCGCCCCATGCGGCCATTGCCGCCAATTTCTCCAAGAGATCCGCGGCGCTGAGGAAATCAAGATTCTCATAACCTCGTCGGAGAAAGAAAACGAATCAAAACTCGTAGAATTCAACCCTTTATCTCACTTACTTCCCCACCGATTCGGCCCCGACGACTTGCTGGACAAGAAGGTACCTCTTCTTCTCGAGCCACACCATAATGGGCTGTCTTTTTTAACCAAACCCACTTCTGAAATTCACTGTAATGGCGCAACCGATGGTAATTTAAAAGCAAGTCTTCTGTGGGATGAACTCAAAAACGCCGCCTTAGAGGCGGCCAACAAGTCCCATGCCCCGTACAGTGGCTGCCCATCTGGTGTGGCTATTATGGATTCAGAAGGGTATATTTACAAAGGCTCTTATATTGAATCTGCTGCTTATAATCCGAGCTTGGGTCCTGTTCAGTCTGCTTTTGTGGCTTATGTCGCCGGAGGAGACGGTGGTGGATATAATGACATCATCGCCGGTGTTTTGGTCGAGAAAGAAGAAGCTCCGGTGAAGCAGGAATTCACGGCCAAGCTATTGCTACAAGTCGTGTCAGCCAGGTGTGAATTTAAGGTCTTTCATTGCGATTCTGTCGAATTACAGTGAATAAAATTCTTCGCCATATGGGAAACTTTATGTGCATTGAAATTTGAAACCACTTGTAAGATTACTGACAAATGAATGACAATTTATCTTGCCTTTATAGGTCTGGTTTCTCATGTCTACTACTAATTCATTTTAGCTGAGAAAGAGAGTAATTTGAACTAAAAAGCTTGATCGAATTCAACACGACATTCTATGCTCAAGCTTAGTCATTTTCTTGGGAGTTGTTAAGAAAGAAGCAAATTCATTACCATTGGGTTGACCGCTGCATAAATTTGTCTTAGTAAGAATTTCGACTGTTGTAAAGCAATAATCCTGGTTAGCTGGATACAAAGAAATGTTCATATTTCTTTGGACAAGTCTCTGCACAGTGAATTATGTGATAAGATTATGTTGATAAGTCGTTCTGCTTATCTCAATCAATGATCCAGAGATTATCGCAAAAACACAGCCAAGGAATGCTGTTCGACCAATCGAAACACTCGGTTCTTCTATGGTTTTTGGCTTGATCTATCTTTTGTAAGAACTCCAAAGCTCTATCCAACTCCTTAAGATAGACATCAATATGTTTAATAATTGTTGTGATTGATTGGGCATTGGTGCAGCATGCTGAGTTGGAGTTTCAATAAGCCAGCATCTGGAGGATTCTACCTCAGCATCCACCAATCAGTGCCTATGAGACTCATAAAGTAAGGGTTTTTGATTGCTAGAATGCTCTCTACTTTAATTCCCTGATGGGTATTGATCTACACTTGCAAATATTTACAGAATTTGCCCATTTCCATTGGATTCTTTCTAGTGGAAAGCGATTAGGGAAGAAGAAGAAGAAGAAGAAGAAGAAGAAGAAGAAGAAATGGAACATTTGATAAGATTTCTGAATCCAATTCCACTAAAGATTCCATATTTTTTCCGTTTTTGTTACCCAAAATTCTTTTTCAAGCTGCAACCTGAATTCAAACACAAAGCAACAAAATTTACCAAATGCTAGTTTGCAAGAAGATCCAGGGTCTTTAATCAAACTCATATAGTCAAAAGTAACATCCTCGTACAGAAACAACACCATTCATTGAAATGAAATTTGTCGAGAAATTCAAACATAAACACCAGATGCAAGCAGCAAGAACAGAGATCCAAAGCCCTGCACCCACACCAATATTCTGAGTTAGTAATTATATTGGCTTTCCATTTTTAAGAAACCATTTCGTCAAAGTACGAGATTTAATCGTACCAAGAAGACTGATGCAACTGCTCCTGCTACGAGTTCCTTGGCTAGGCTACGGCTTTTCCTCGACGTGGTTGTTTCATAGCTACTCAAAGAGCAGAAAAACATGTTTGATATATTTTCTATAGACAGAAAATATATAACAGGAAAAAGAAATGAAAATTGTATGCTGCAAGGAAAAAGATTCAAGATTTGCTGTTTCGTTACTCCACGAGCATCTCCTAATTAGATCAAATGACTTTTGAGAAACAAGAAACCTTAGACATTGGAACACATCACTCCATTTAAATTCTTTATGCTCAAACAAATTGCATTGGACAATCGTTTAAATAGTTTCAACTCCAAAAATGGGCATCATCTTCCAACAAACTAATGAATAGTCTGTTAAAGAAATGTGAATTTTAAGTTTTTTTTAGCAACATAAATCTCCAAGATTTTGACTGTAAATTTCATGAAGAGACAGCAACGCAAACTGTAGTTCAAATGATGAGATATCAACATAAATATAAATTCTCGTTAATTTAGGTTCTAGTACCCAACCCCTGTATCCCACAATTATAAACGATGCCCGTACAAGTTCAGCTCAGTTGGTCGAAGGGTGACAGATCTGGTAATAAGTGTCTGGGTTCGAATCTTGCGCTGCCATAGTGTGAGAGTTGTTACCCCCAATGTTGAGGTAGCTCCTTGGGGCATCAGGAAAAAAGCCTCCCATTCTTGGAGTGCTGAGTCACCGTAATTTACTCCCTCACAACCTATCGGGCCAGGGTGTAGAGGCCCTCAGGGCGGGAGATTCCGCCTTTTTGGTAACAATTATAAACGATGGGATTTGGGCCGTTCTACGTGATTTCAGTTAGATTAAAAAGGGCAAAAGGAAGATGCCAGTTTTCAATCGGACACAAATAGAGCAAACACAAAGACATCTTTAATTTTAATATATTTAATAAATAAAAATATATAATTATTTATTATTTGAATTGATTCAATTAATAAGATACGACAAGATTAAATTATACATTTAACGAATAAAAATATAAATTATACATTTTATCTCAGCATTACAATGACACCATAGTAAATGTTCTGAATTTAGAGCACAAAATGTTGGGCGACAAACACAGAAACCAGAACATGCACTCATATAAACTACTAACATCATAGACTGTAAGCCAGATCGAGTTTACTCCTCCAACCGCCCACACGAACTAGAATTTCGTGTCGGAAATTGACTTTTGATCTATTTTTGCTCATTCTTGTCCTCCTGCCGGGGCCGGCGCTATGAAGTCCACAACAATAGAGGATAACTCGGGTTGGTGCAAGGTATAGCAATGATCGGCTCCTTCAACAATTTGTAATTTGTGGGTCGATATGATCTTGGCAAACTCATATGCATCTTCCACAGGGATTATTTCATCACTAGATCCATGAACTGTTAGCACCCTATCAAAAGTTGTTACTCATGAGATTAACCTCAAAATTCACACGATTATACGTAGTTTTTTTACTATTAAACAAGTCTAGATTAGCAGATAAGAGATCAAGAAACAAAAAACAAAGGAATATATTGATTTAAAAAGAAAAATTTTGTATTTTTTCGGGTTTTACCTGCATTCTTTGTCGATCTGAAGACAAGCTTCATGCATATTAGTACTTAAGCGTTCCATTAAACTTTCCACCGTCACCCGAAAAATCACACTCCCTACGAAAAATCAAACTTTTCAGTCAATTATGAATTTTACAACAGAAAAACAAAAATCATTGGATGAACCGTGCATTTTAAGAACCGATTAAAAAGAAGCAATTCGATCAGGATTAAAAGCATTTATGTTAAAGCAACAAAATTTGGATGATGTCTCGGCCGAATTGAAAAATTCACCTTTTTCGTTTTCAACATCGATGAATCCTTCCTTCTCGGCTATTTGCATATAATCTTCACCTAAGCGTTCACTTAAGCCTTTCTTTAGGTCATAACGACCGGAAATATTAACAACCGTTCGGACATCATGATACTTAGAAGCATATAGGAGCACCACATTGCCACCTGCAATTAGCTCACCATTTTATGCAAGAAATTCACAAAAAAAAAAATCGAATATTTGATTGCCTTTTAGATCACAAAAGCGAATCAAATTCCGAGAAATACAGCTTTGAAAGCTAACTTGATCATCACTTTCCAAGTGTATATACCGAAGAACAGGGCATATGGTAGACCATGGCAAGTAACGCATAATAATGTTATCTAGGCTCTAAGAAACAATGGCTTTCTAAGACAAAAAATTAATTTCATACAAGCAACATGGTTCATAACTCAATTTTCGAGGGGTAATACTAAATTAATGCTTCAAAACTCAATTTTTATCTGCATGGTAGATATATGTAGTTCATTAAAGGTGTGACCTGTGGGTTGGGTCGGTTTTTGAAAAAATTGATCCAGCATGGTGGGTTAGTTCCTAGAAAACTAAAACCGAACTGAAAACCAATCAAATAATTTATCCAAACTGAAATCAACACAAAATTTTAAGTTGATTTCGGTTCGGATTCAAATTCAGTTTCGTGCAAACCTGTCGATTATCAACTCAACAAGACTAATATTCAACTATTTCTCATAAATTTTAGATTTGATTAGTTAATCGATATGATTAGGATGATCCATTTATAAAAATACGATCAAAACTCAAACCAATCAAGTAAACATTCCAAACCAAAATAACCCAAAATTTTGATAAGTTTAGGAGGTCGATTTGATCCAAGTGTCACTCAATATTAATTAATAAACATCACTTCAACAACTAAATGCAATTTCTAAAATAAAATATAAACATAAAATTACTCGTGGAAGAGAGTTACATTTCACGTTGCATAGATATAAATCCAAAAATTGAGGTTTATAATGCAAATCAATAAAACAATTATCTTTTGAATTTTCGGAAGAAATTGAGCAAATTCTTGTTAAACTCACTATGCTGAACTACAAGTCAAACAATTTAGAATGATAAAATACAAAATCATGTCCAAAAATAGCATGTCAAGTGTTACAACAGACCTTTGCTATGCCCAAGAACCACACTTATTACACGGCCTGATTCAATGAAGTGTCGGGTTACAGATTGTAAGTCATCAGCCTCTTTAGCATAGTTACCAAACTCAAATGATCCTTCACTCTCCCTAATAAAACAACTACATAATCAACTCGCATAACAAAAAAAGTAATTGGGTAAAAAATTTGATCAGTTTCCATAATTCATTCTTTAAAAAATGCAGGTTGTTCTTCTAAGTACTCTAACATTAAGAGTACGAATGAGACTGTTCTTGTCCGGTTCGGTGTCATCTCGAAATAGAATTAGAATTGGAGGCCACATTTCTAAAACTTTAGAATCAGAACTATAACCATGTAATACGTTGCAGTTCCAGTTTTGTCTCGATTCTGTTACATATTTAAAAAAAATATTTTTTTTACATTTAGTTTGAATTTTAAGTGATTAAGCTAAGTTTGTAACCAAGTCTTAGGTTTATTTTAGGTTTTATTTGGTCTTATGTTATATTTTATCCCAATTTAGCATTTTTGACCTACCATCCTGTTCCAATTTTATTTTTTTTCAAATATCAGAATCAGACCATGAACACAGTTTCTTAAAACTTGGGGCCATAACCGAACTAAAATTGGCAATCCGTCTAGTTCTATCCACCCCAAGTCAAGAGGAAGATTTTGTTCTTAGTAGAATTTATGTTACTCTTTCAACACCTAAACTTCAAATCTTACTTATCGATCTAACTTTTAAACAAAATACGTTTACAAATAATGCAACACCAAATCGAACATACAAGAGCTGCATCCAAAAGATGACATTCGATTATATTGAAATCTTGAAAAGACTAAATAGATGATAATTGATTTATGCGTAAGACTAACCCATTTCCTGAAAAATCGAAACGAAAGACGCTGATTCCTTTGGTTTCCAATGCTGCAGCAAGGTTTGTCGCAATTTCATTTTCCTAAAAAAGAAAAAACACAAGCTGAAAAACTCGGTCAAAATCGAACACAATTGTTTGAAAAGGATGGTAACCAAAATCAAGAGATTTCGACTGTGAAACCAACTTTCTTCGACTGGAAACCGTGGCATAGGACAACAATCTCTGGAGATCCGGTTTCGTGTAGTATGCCCACAAGCTTTTCCCCATATTTGTTGGGAATTATAATCTTATGTTGCTGAATCGCTGAGGAGGAGGAAATAAATTTTTAGATGTTGAAATAACCAACACAAGAAATAGAAACAGAAAATAATGAAAACTGATGGTTTACATAGAACCAAAAACGAAAAAAACCCACAGATATAGGAGAAAAGTCACTCGTCGAAATTGGTATAATAAGTTTTAAGAATATAATTGCACACAATCAAACCTTATCACTCAGATCCCAACGTGAGCAAAAACCAGTGTTGAATCTAACACTTGCATATCATCAAAATAGCATGTATTATTGCCATCTAAAATCAAACCAGAAAAATTTAACGCAGAGCAATAACTTCCATGTTCTTCTTCAATATCCCCATTAATCGATGAAAATAGAGTTTCCTAAATATACTCTTAAATTATTCAGAAAAAAATTAATCTTGGAATCAAAATCAGCTACCAATTCATTGGCATCTTAGAAGCAAGGGGAGTAGCAGAAAAATTGAGCAGAAACGAAAAGCTACCTGGGGTTGTCAAAAGGTGAGCCATTTTCAACGCGATGCCTCTGGAGCTCCGGCGACCGGAGACGACGAAGTCAAGCTGTGGACTCCTTTACTCCATAGAGCCAATCCAACGCAAAGACTTTACAAACGTGGCCTCGCATCATGGGACGTGGAACTATTTTTAGTGGTGGGTAGAACCATTCACACTTGAGAAATAAGTCAAGGTCAAATGAGATTTGACACGTGGACAATTTTGTTTTATACGTATCACTTCTTGCTCGAGCTGAGGAATCAGTACAAAAAACATCCACAGTTGTAGTTCTTTGGGTGTTTTAACTAATGGACAACCTTAAAAATTACAAAAAAAATTCCATCATTTAAGGGTGGCAAAACATGATGTCACAATTTGCTATATCATTTCAGAATACAAAATGTAAAAAAAAAAGACCGAATCTAATTAGAATTTGATCCATAATTAATCATAATTTCATCTTAATTCAAAATCGACTCCAAACTTAGTTCAATGACCAACAACCTAAATTAACATACATATACTTTTCTCACCTCTAAACTTTAAATGCCGTTTGATTCGAACCATACATGTAGTCGCATGTTCTGATTTCAGTTTCTTCGAATCCAAAACCTTTGAAGTGCTCGAATCGAACCGAACCGGATAGGAATTTGATAGATTCCAAGTGGGTATTAAAATGTTTTAATGTCATGCGTGCAAGCAGATAAAACTAATTGAACATAAGGTCAAAAACAACAGCTAAATTATCATGGTGGCTTTCATGTAAAATTCAGTCGGATGTTGACACGTAAGCAGCAAATCCTACCATCCGCGAAAGCTCAAAGTCAATGCTTGTAAGAACAGCCGAGACGCGTTCACATTGTTTTTTTCACGCGCTTCCTTCAACCCTTGTGACTTCGTCTTCTTCCTCTCCCCGTTTTCAAAACTTTTCATGCTTTTACACCCTACCCTTTTAATGGAAATCACCTCCTTTCAATCCATCTCTCGCGAAGACGAAGATTTCTTAACTTTTTTCTCCTTTCCAGAAATGGCCGACGACACTGTCAACGCGGGCGACGAAAAGCGCAGGAGATTAGATTCCGACGAGGACGGCGGCGGACCTGGACCTTCCATTTTAGGCTCAATGAATGATAACAAGTGGGTCAACAATCAAGACGGGTTTCTCCAAGGTAGTGATAATGGGCGGATTTCGAAGAGGCCCATCAAGGCCGGCGATGATTCCGGCCAGAAACGGCGGCTCTGGGTGAAAGACCGGTCAAAAGACTGGTGGGATCGGTGTAACCACCCGGATTTTCCCGACGAGGAGTTCCGGCGAGCGTTTAGAATGAGTAAAGCCACTTTCGATAAGATATGCCAAGAGCTCGATTCATCTGTAATGAAGAAGAATACAATGCTTCGTGATGCAATTCCCGTCCGGCAAAGAATCGCCGTCTGTATATGGCGGTTGGCCACCGGAGAGCCTCTCCGGCTAGTCTCCAACCGTTTCGGATTAGGCATTTCCACGTGTCACAAGCTCGTTCTCGAGGTTTGCACCGCCATTAGAACTGTTCTAATGCCGAAGTATCTCAAATGGCCGGACGAGGAGGAGATGAGGAGAATCAAGGCGGAGTTCGAGTCCATTTCCGGTGTTTCTAACGTCGCCGGAGCTATTTACACGACCCATGTTTCGATCATGGCTCCGAAATCAAACGTGGCCGTGTATTTCAATAAAAGACACACAGAACGGAACCAGAAAACAACGTATTCCATCACTGTCCAAGGAGTTGTCGACGTTAATCTTGTTTTCACCGACGTTTGCATTGGCTGGCCGGGATCCATGCCGGACGATGATGTTTTGGAGAAATCGGCCTTGTCTGAACGAGCCAACAGAGGATTACTTAAAGACGTTTGGATTGTCGGGAATTCTGGATACCCATTAATGGACTGGTTACTAGTTCCATACGAGCATCAACAACTGACTTGGACCCAACACGCCTTCAACGAGAAACTTGCCGCCATTAATGGCGTCGCGAAGGAAGCTTTTACGAGGTTGAAGAAAAGGTGGGCTTGTCTGCAGAAACGGACAGAGATAAAACTGGAGGATTTGCCGAATGTTATTGGTGCTTGTTGTGTTTTGCATAATATCTGTGAGATGATGAACGAAGAAGTTGAGGGTGGACTGGATTATGAGCTCTTCGACGATGAAATGACGGCGGAGAACGGTGGACGGCCGGTCACCGCCGTTCAGGCTAGAGACTGTATTGCTCATAACTTACTCCACCATGGATTTGCAGGGACGAGTTCTCTGTACTTGTAGTATTCTTCTTCTTCTTCTTCTTATTTTCTTCGTGATTCTTTTGGCTATGGTTAGGTATAGTCATGTTAGAGTGACAGATCAAATTATTGAAAACGAGAGATGTTTTTTAGTTAATCTTCTTTGAAATTATTTTCGAACCGATAAAGATTTGAGACTTTTTAGGTTTGGAGCATGGGTTTGACTGGTATTTATGAAACTGTCGGAATGGTCGGTTCGGGTGGGAACGGACCTTGTTTCAGGCTCAGTCAGACATTCTCACTCTTGACTTATGGATCCGTACCTTGGATTTGACTTGGAATCACGTGACTGAGACCCACGTGTCATTTTGTAAAACAGTGTACTCGATCAATTTTATTAAAGAAAAAACAAAAAAATGAACCTAACTTTTAAGCTATGAGTTTTAAAAAAATAACATGTAAGGAACCAAAAAGGGAAAAGGAAGACGTTGGTTAAGTCCTTAATGACCTCATAAATCCGATTAAGAGGTAATTAAGACAGTTATAGGGACGCCACGACTGGACAGCCTATTCTTCCCTGAGACTCCAGCCAGCTGACCAGGGCCATCGGGAGTTCTAGAGAGAAGTGTGAAAACTTAGTAGAAAGTGTAGAGAGAGAAAGAGCGACGGTCATCGGGAGCTTCAAACTTTTTACACCTAAAAACTTCGGACCAGAGAGAGAAAAGGTAGAGCATTCCTCCTAGCACCTCCTGTTCGTCTGCTTCGACCTCTAATTCGTGCTATTCTTTTTTGTTCTTATCCTTTCTGCTTTTGAAGCTTCAGAGCTGTTACTGTTTGCTCTTTCCGATCTGACTCACGACTTGGTTCTTTTAGACTCGGTCCTGCCTCGGATGAGTTAGCTGAGAACATCGCGGACCTCGCTCCCCCTTGGTAGTCTCAATGAAACGCCTATTGTCTGTTTTCTTCTGCTTTTTGATCGGTTTACTAATTCATTTCACTTTCTATTTGGTTACTTGATTCTCTGAGTTATGTTTTCGCTAATCTGTTGTTATTAGTTGCTTTAATTATAACAAATTATATTGTAAGTGGGACTTCTTTTAGTTCTTGGAGGGGATTATGTGAATATAGTGAGTTTCACAATTCCTTTCAAGTTCAATCTGCTATGAGAGCTTAGGCTTTTGTTTTCATTCATTGTTAGAGTAAGTACTATGATATTGCTACCTTTCTTTGAAATATTTTTGAAATTTGAATTAGTTTCTCATCGTCGTGGACGTGTATTTCTGCTTATCTCATTAACTTTTGAAGTGGAAATTAAGATCCCTTTGAGTTACAAACTATTGTTTTCAGCACGTGCATGTGTTAATCCAGTTACTACTTCTGATATATGTTTTAAAGATTTTTATGTTCGCAAAATTTATTTATGATCACAGGCTGCCCCAGTAAATATCATTGTAGGTTCTCATGTCTGGGTAGAAGTTCCAAAGCTAGCATGGATAGATGGTGAGGTTTTTCGTATCAATGGAGAAGAACTTCATATTCGTGCCACTAAGGGAAAGACGGTGAGTTAATAGTATTCAAAAGTTTTATTTTCATACGGTCCATTCTGTCGGGATTCTTATTTGCTTTTTAACTGAATGCAGATCGTCACAAATATCTCAAAAGTCTTTCCTAAGGACACTGAAGCTCCTCCTGGTGGTGTAGATGACATGACAAAGTTATCATATTTACACGAACCAGGTGTTTTGTGTAACTTGGCAGCTACATATGAACTTAATGAGATCTATGTAAGATGTATATCTTCTTCCAAATGCCTGTATGTTGAAGAAAATTTTCTGTCAACAGATTTTAATTAATATATTCTCTTCTTCATCATGACAGACATACACAGGAAATATTTTGATCGCCATAAATCCATTTCAAAGATTTCCTCATCTATATGATACTCACATGATGCAACAGTAAAAAGGAGCTGGACTGGGGGAGCTAAGCCCTCATGTTTTTGCAGTAGCAGATGTCGCTTACAGGTACACTTCATCTTTGTTGAAAGTCATTTTGTGCGGATCATTTTTTATTTCATAGTTACTAAAACTTAATCTCTCGGTTGGAACCTTTTGGTTCGAAATAGATTTTGTTCAAAAGATCAAAGTTTATTTAAACATTATTCATGTCTTTCTATTATGCTCTTTGTAATATATGTTTAATCAGGGCAATGTTAAATGAGGGAAAAAGCAACTCGATTTTGGTTAGTGGAGAGAGTGGTGCTGATAAGACTGAGACTACAAAAATGCTTATGCGGTATCTTGCTTACCTCGGAGGTCGATCGGGTGTAGAAGGACAAACAGTTGAACAACAAGTTCTAGATTAATCATAACTCAATACGTCATGTGTACAATAAGATAATATACTAAGAAGGTAAACTTAATATCACTCTAACTAAAATATTCAGATAATTACTCTCTGATTCAATTCATATCCCTTGTGTACAGTATGCAGGATCGGCCTGGGATGAGTTGAAGCACATTAGACAAGCTGTAGGATTCCTAGGAAGAATCAATAAACTAGAACTTCCAAAAAAATTTGCTATATTGATTGTTTTAGTGACGATTTTTCTTTTCCTCAGGTCATACATCAGAAACCAAAGAAATCTTTGATTGAAATAACAAAAGAACTATGTCCTGTGCGTTCTTCTCAATTATTTTTTGTTGTTTACCCTTCTTTCAATTTCTCGGCTTTGATATCTAAGATATTATTGAATATTTTATAGGTTCTTAGCATTCAACAGTTGTACAGGATCAGCACAATGTATTGGGATGACAAGTATGGTACTCACAGCGTGTCTTCAGAAGTAAGTCGGATTTAACTTCTGTTGATTTTCATTAATCTGAATGTTTGAATTTACTTGTTCTACACTTGGACACACCTAAAGCACAGGTTATTTCTAGTATGAGAGTTATGATGACCGAAGAATCAAATCCAGTCGTGAGCAGTTCTTTCCTATTGGACAGTGACTCGAGGTATTATATATTTTTTATTCAAATAATCTATCTCCTTTTTTTATCTCAACCCTCACGAAGTAATGTAGGTGGCAGCTTAATTAAAATGACACCATTTTGGTATTGGACCCCTTGATGAAGTAAAAATGTTATTTCAATCAGGGGTGCTCGAAATTGAACTCGATCCAAAATATTTGATCTATTTTTGTTGGTTCAACACCCATATTAGTTGCTTAATGGTCATGCATTATATAGGACTAAGTTAGTCTGGTTTAGGGGTCTAATGTAGTTTAAACCATTAAATCCATATCAGATCATTAAAAAATTATTAATTAAAATTGATAATTTTTTATATTAAATTTTGAAAATTTTAGGTAAGTTTCATATGATTACATAATTTATTATGTCATCATACTTTCTTGAATGATGTTATTTTAACTTGTAATTTTCAATATTTTTTTTCTAATTTTAATTTGTTAAAATTAATTTTGGTAGAAAAAAGTATTTAACAGAATTACCAAAACCTGACCAAGACTGAACCAAATATATTATATGGTTCTAGTTTGGTTCTGTTTTTTTAATGGTCAGTAAATTTTTTGACCAAATTTTAAAAGTCCGGACCAAATTTTTAAGAGAAGGGGACTAACCCGGACGGCGTATACTCCTAATTTCAACCGGTGAAAAATGCATCAGATATCAGTAAATAAGTGTTGATATAGAGTGGTAACATTTTGTTCATTCTAATTTGTTTCCATTTTTTATGCGGTATTCCATTTCCAGTTGATCCTCCATTGATTAGAGACAACTCAGGCTTTGTATTCTTACTACAACGTGCTTATTAACATCATAAATCATCAAGCACAATCTGGAAATCGCAATTCGCAATTGCTAGCTGGTCACATGGTAAACGGTTATGGATACCTAGGAATCATCATATGATCAATGTGTATAGTCAGTCTATATTAAATACGTCATCTTTGAGGGGATCCATTTTTCCTGTCGTGCCGGGCAGCACGGGGCCATTTATTTTTCCACTCATTCAGGTATGTTGCATTGGAGCATTTCTTGAGAAGTCGTGTCACGGTATCATATAGTAACCAAGTCATAGGACTGGTGTCCCAAATTTATGTCACTCGAGATGTGGCAAACTTTTTGGTTTCATTTTGTGGGGTTTCGATCTCTTTTAAGTGTTTTTTTTTTAGTGATTTAGATCTTCTAGGGTCTTGCCTTGTAAGTTTATTTTTTTTTATTTTTTCATATATTGAAAAGAAAAATACACTACAAATGCATAATATTTTAATAATTTTTATTAAAATATTATTACTTAAAATAAATTGAAAAAATTGTAATTGACCCAAACGAACTCGAAATCTTTTGGGTCGGGTTGGAAAATTAATAGATTTTGGTGCAAACTCTAAACCCAAAACTAAATGTGTTGATTTTGATTAGTTAAAAAATGACATGATTTTATCATTGAATTGTGTTCAAAATGTGTTATGATAGTAAAGACGGAGAACTCAACTCAAAATTTGTTTAGAGTCTCCAATTCCAATTTTGATTATTCCTCTTCTATTTTTTTGTCTTCTTTAATAAATATTCTTTTCATTCACTTACCAAAAGTTTGTATATTCATTTATTTATTTGCTAATTTGTGGGTTTTATTTTTCATTTAATTAATATTATGAAAGAAAGAAATTTTAATATTGGAGCTAAAGAAATTTTTTGAATAGCTTGCCCTCAAGAGTTCATGATCCAGGAATTTGACTCTTCTCCATACATCACCAACCTTCCGCGAGGAAGATCAAGGCCCGGGCTCAGGTCGAACTTAACAACCACCTCGACCCTAACATTTCTTCAACCTTTTGAGTCTTCGACAATCACTTCAGTCTCGGACAAAAAATCAAAAACTTCTCTAGGCTGCGGATTTGGCTATAATAGTCAGAAAAACACCAAAATGAACATAAAAAAAACGCATATTTTTGTCAAGAAAGACAAAGAAAGGTTATTATGAATAGGAGTAGTAATAGGGGAGAGAGGGAAGATGGGTGGAAATCCAAGGAGCCAATGACAGAAGAGACTAACAAAAGTAGATTCCCGGTTCACATGTTGTGTTACATTAATGTCTTGGCTTGGACCAATCTGACGTCATCCTCTTCAACCCTCTTTATCCTCCTTAAATTTCCCAAACCAAACAACATTTGATTTTTCTTGGAAATACAAGGAAACTCTTCTGCACCAAACAAACCCCATGTTTCTAAAATTTCCCACTTTTCCAAAAACCAGAACTGTTTCTTCAAAAACTTTCTGCAATGTTGTTATTTTACCTGCTTTTTCATGTCGATTTACGAGTTTCAGGTAGTTTTTTTTTGGGTCGGGATGGATTATGAAGTGTAAAACCAAGATTGCTGCTGTATTTTCTAGCTTAAGCTATAATTTTCCCTTGATTAGTCCATAGATCATAAGAGTTAGGAAGAACAATAAAACAGACAAGGAGAAAAAGGGTATTGGCAGCAAAGGGTAGGGTCTTCCCTAAGATGGGGATTTTAGGTTTGGGTAGAGGGTCCACCAAGCAACATGGAGGAACAGTCATCATAAAGAACATTTAATGCATAAAGAGTATAATTAGGAGATGGGATTAAGATTAATCAGAAGATTAATCACAAGTTTAAGTGATAAGCATGCATAAATTACGCAAAATGTTAAAAAAAAGGACACTATTTCAACATAACGCCACTTTTAGAACTAATGTTTCAAACCCCACCACCTATCCTATCATCATTGAAGATAATATCTGAAAATTTTAAATGTTCGAAAAATTCTGTCATTCAGTTCTTATCTCAGATTCTGATTCTGTGGTTGTGAGCCAACCCTCATTTCGATCCAAAAAGGCTTATCAAAAAGCTGAATCCTTCTCAAAGCATCTCACAGAAATCACTGTTTACTGCTTCTATCATAGATATGAACAGAATAATCATCAATTTTGGTAACTTCTCAACATCAACGATTCAACAGACAATGCTTTCAATGTTTTTGAAAAACACACTCATTTTGATAATCACAGTTTGGAAAACTTCATCTGTCTCAATTAGAACAAAGTTACACAGAAGATCAGAGTTGCAATAATACTTGAAATCTAAGAACTTATTTCTCAAGGCAATTAATGTAAGGAGTGAGGAGAATTACATACTAGACAGTTGGGTAACAGAAGCTTGTTCATCTTCATCGCTTACCATTTCTGATCTCTGAACACAAAGCTAGATTCCATTTTTGAAAAAATGAAGATAATCTGTACTAAACAGGCCTATTTCTCTTGTGACCAAGCTTTACATCGGACATTAAGGCTCCACTAGAGTCTCCTTCTGAAGAATCCATTGATTTGGTGAAAGAAGTAGAAAGATCTGCATAAAGGTCTGCAACTCTTCTAATATTGTTGTTAAGCTCTCGAATCAAACCAACATTTCTGCTGAGATTGTCGGGGATTTTAGACTCATGGTTCTGGTTTATTTCGTTGATGAGCAGCCTGTTTTGATCAAAAATGTGTTGAACTTGAACAAAGCTTCTCTGAAATGTCTGTAAAATCTTGCCATCAATCTGAGTCCCATCACCCTCCATTGATTTCTGAAGTGAGAGCTTTAAGCTGAGGTGAGTTAAGAACAGAAATGGAAGACAGGGTGAGAAACTAAAGAAGAATACAAAGGATGAGACAGTCTTTTTGATGATTATTAAATCATTTTTATATATTAAACACCCATAATCATGATCTTCTTACCTGTAGATGTTGGGGCTAAGTAGAATCCCAGACAAAACATGGAGACGCTTAGGAATTTTTTAAGGCACTTGTTCATATGGGACATAGTTGATTTTCCAAGTTTTTTTTATATAATGTTATTAAAAATTATATAATTGGGGAGATTTTGAAAAGCAGATCCCATTTCCATAAAAGGGTGCCTTTCTAAATGTACAGCAAAAACACCTAACTAAGGATCAGAGTTGCAAAGAGGAAACCAAAAGACCCCCAAAAACCAGTCAATGGTTCAGAACAGATAGGCCAGAGAGCATCGTGTACTACAAACAGAAGCATCATTATTAATATTTAAGAACAAAAAATAGAGTATCACATCCCAGATATTCACATTTTCGAATTCAGAATCTGAACAGGATTAAAATTGAAATCAGAATAGAAACGCTGAAATTTCAGATTCCGAATCATAGAACTCAACGGATAGAAGAAGAATCGCTAAGTATAAAACGAATTGTTCTCCATGAAAAAGCAGTTTATCGGTGACTTATCGAGCAAAAGCAAAAGAAGAACAAAGATCGGAATCTCCGACTGGAAAGTAAGTAAGCGAAGAGGAGAGACGATAACATTGCAGAATATTGGAGAAAAACAGATTTCATTTATTTCCCAAAAAGCAAACAGAGGGAGAATAACATATGCTCCATTTTGATCGTACCTTGAAAATCTAGAACATTATATTCAGACGCGAAGAAGAGGCATAGATTGAGAGAGAGATATTCCCGAGGAGCAGTGGAAATTAGAAAAAAGATGGGCGATTATATCGAATCTCTGAAACCCAAAAACCAGGCCCCTCTTTCCTCCTGAATCCTGATAGCTTTTAGAGAGAGAGAGAGAGAGAGAGAATATGAAGATTTGACAGTCAAGCTCGGACCTGTGTGCCTAAAAATCATAGCTCTACTATCCTCCATATCCCCCTTTTATCTCTGTATTTTTCTTTCAATTTATATGAAATTTCAAGTCAATTATAAATTAAAATTTTATTTATTTTTCGAAAAAATAAAATTGATCAATTTTTTATAACTATTACCAATAATAAGCAGATTAGTATTCATCCTAAACTCTTCTACCATGTGTCCATGTCCAATTATTAAATATAGTACATTTTAAACCTACTAAATAATTGAATATTGTACGCTTATTAATATTAATTTTATTAATAAAAAAGAGGGGATTTGATCCTCTGCGCTTTCTCGTACGCAGAGGGTATACTTCCCGTGTTGATCTGCTTTTGCCACGTCCGCACGATTGATTATTCTATACGTTTTGTCCATCTTCCTGGGCCCCCCTCTCTCGTCTTTTATTTGTAATTATTTGGAAAAATATTAATAATTATCTCACATATAAATTGGGATAATAATTTCTTAATTAATATTCTCACTTATTCTAATAATTGAAATGAATTATAAGAAGTTAATTGGCCGACAAATGACAACTCTCGTAGCTTTCATTTGTTTCAAATAATAAATAAATTAAAATCAGAAATGTAATCCTTAAATATATCTTAGCAAGCTACTTTCCAGCCAATTGGATGCAGACGCGTGGACGCGGAGCCTCGGAAGATCTTGAGGTTCTTCCCGAACCTAACAACCCGACGCCGTACCAACATGGTCATTACGTTCCTGCCCCTCTTTCGGGACCCACCTATATGTGTGGTCCCTCTCGCACGCTTCCAAGAAGCTTTGGCCTAGAACTCTTTGCGCCAATCAAGTGCGACGTGGAACATGGTGTGGCCGCAGGAGAAGGCAGAGCGGAATAAACTAATGTTATTTATTTTAATTTTGAAATATAAATTGAAAATTAAATGATGATTTAATGGTAGGTGCTTTGAATGGCATGCATGTGGAAAACGAGCAAAGAAAGATAGAGACTTTGAATAAAAACGATTATAATTAGATTAATTAAATGATTTAGACTAAGAGGGAGATAAGAAAGAGTGACCCGACCATGGATTCTTTTTTATTTCGACGACTAGAAAATTCCGGATTCATCAAATAATTCATCAGATAAATATTTATGTCTGAATTAAGCTCAAATTTATGAGTTATCGACCATTGGACCGACCTTTCGACGAGGTCTATTGGTAGTCTATCAAGAGTATGGCAAGGTTAAGAACATATTTATGTGTTCAAACATCATTCAAAATCTGGCTAAACTAAAATCGTACAAATTATGATTTTATTAATTATCAAGAAGTCTAAAGTCTCTTCTCGACGGTGCACTACTCTCTATGAACGAGCACGATCTATTTTACTTTCATGATAAGTTATTTTTATAACATTATTTTTAAAATAGAACTAAGTCCACATGTAATAAACTTTACGATAGTCACTACTATTATTTCGCATCATAATCAAATTTTTAAGGGTAAATTGATATTTATTCCTGAACTATTAAGGTATTTACAATAGATACGTTAAAATTTTAAAAAGTTGTCAATCGACAACTTTTGTGTGACCATAATTTTAACAGATATCATGTCATTACTTTTTCTGCTAATTTTAAGATGTTCGTCAATTTAGTCAGAAATTTTTAGTCATTCAATAAACTTCAATAATTTGCATAGAACTACAGGGCGCTATCTGTAATAATCAATTTATATCTTATTTAGTTTAATTTAATGCTCAAAAGACAAATTTTCATTAAATTATAATCTTTAAAAAAAATTTATCACCATTAATTAATGAAAAAATTAATTAAATCGAGGTTCATTGTTAAAATTAACAAAATATGCGATAATACATAAATATTTACTAAAATTAAAATAAAGCTCAAGATGTTGATTGACACAAGATATCTACCATAAGTACCAACATAGCTGAGAGGATAAATTAAAATCTACCCTTCTGAACGATGACATCTATTGATCGAATCTAAAATAGCGATTTCCAGGCAAACTTTATCTTGAAAAATCAAGAAAAAACATTATGGTACGAGTCATACAAGGTAAAAGAAAGTGGGGGCATGGATGTTGAATGATGAGCGGAGTAATGGGAGACATGTGAAGCTTAGATAGAAAAGATTATCATTTAGGTGTTCATAAGCACTACACTCATAAAAAAATGATTAAGAATAATATAAGGTAGCTCTCCATTAATGGAGTTCATTTGTTTTTTCAATCCATCCTCCCTTTCCAACATCTTATCCTTTTTCCAAATTCTAATCTCATCCTTGGCTCGATCCTACTCTATGTTGCACGTGCTTGTGTACGTAATAAATATGTCACATTGTGTTTCATTTGTAGATTAAAAACTAATGAGATGACCTAAGTTTGGTGTTTGAATTGTTGTTCTTAGTAAAAAATTCATTATTGACCTCTATAGTTTGGAACATGTTTCAATTGGATCATAAATGATAATCTTTTGAAATCAATGAGGGTTACACAGTTTATTAGTCAAGTCTTGCTCATTACGGCAACTGACTTAGGGATGACATATGAAGTGTCTAATTTTACATCGCTCAGGAATCAAGGCTGGCGGTGATTCTAATAGATTTTGGTCATAGCTCAAACACAAAACATTGAGGATATCAGCTCAGAGCGAATAATGTTATGTTAGCAGGTTAAGACCTCAACTCATATTGTTCGCTCTAATAGCATGTTTATAACGTAATTCATAAACCAGTTTGCAGAGTTTCAAACAAAAAATATTAAACAGAGCATCATCGACTCAACAATTTTGCTTGAATGATTCATGACATATTTACAAGATTTATCGCTTATCACAATTTAATTGAACAATCATAGGGATTGACTATCATAATTTAAAAATGAGATTATAATAATGTTAAATATTACAAAAATTGGACCGATAGTTTAAAGGAATATCCACCGTCCATCGAAGTGAACAGAATCGACAATTACCCAAATTTATGTTGGTTTGAGCTCATATTAGTTATCTGATCGATTTGATTTCAGATCTAATTTTTATAAAGTGACCCGTCGTAAATCGATCATAATTTAAATTTTTGAGTTTTTTTTTTTTTCATAATGATTATCAAACTAATTTGAGTTTGATATTTGATTTTTTCTTTTTAAAAATCGACTAAACAAAAATTGACCCGATCCAACCCGCAGGTCTCACCTCTATCAACTAATACCCATTTAAAACATGTCGGTCGAGGAAGTGATAGACGACATACAGTTTTCTCCGATCAACCCCACCTCGATCTAATCTTCTACCTGTCGCTGTTGCCGTCCCAATCCAAACCCTCCGCCCTCTACTAGTTTATGGCAATGACGCAGTCTCTCACAACTCGTCTTCTCTTTTCCCCGGCTCTTTCTCGATCCTTCTCCCCATCCAAACGCCTCCTTTCTCTCCGCCGTCCTTCCGCCGTCAACCTCCGACCTTACGTCACTGCCGCCATGTCGTCTCAGACGATCGAGCACGTCGTCCTCTTCAAGGTCAAAGACGGCGTCGAGCCCACCAAGATTGACTCCATGATGGGTGGACTCAACGCCCTCGTTTCTCTCGACGGCGTTCTGCATCTCGCCGTTGCTCCGATCGTCCGAATTGAGCCCTCCTCTTACGCCTTCACTCACATCCTCCATAGCCGATACCCGTCCAAGGAGGCTCTCAGCTCATACTCGGCGCATCCGAGTCATCTTGGCGTTGTTCGCGAATCTGTGCTTCCGATCTGCGAAGACATCATGGCCGTCGATTGGGTGGCGGATGATCTCCGAGACCCAGTTGCTCCGCCGCCGGGGGTGGCGGTGAGGGCGAGCTTCATGAAACTGAAGGAAGACGCGGCGAAGGAGGAGATCTGGGGGTCGATTGAAAAAATTAGGGCTTTCTTTGAAGAACAGATTGGTCAAATTAGTTTCGGTGAGAACTTCTCTCCGGCGAGAGCCAAGGGGTTTTCAATTGCTTCAATCGCCGTATATCCAGGGCTGAGTGTAATTCAGACTACCGATTCCGTTGAGGTTGTGTCATCCGAGAAGGAGAAATTGAGGGGTTATTTGGACGGAGAATTTTTTGTTGACTTCGTCGTTCCATCTCCGAAATCTGCAAATCTTTGAGCGATTGTTGCTTTGCTTCATCATTCGCCGGCAAAAAAAGCTGGAAATAATAAACATTTGTGCTGTTTGTCAAATTTAGGCGATGATGAATATTGATTCAGCTTGGAATACAGCTCGTCTGTTCTTGATAATCTCTTCTCTGTTTGTACTTTCGTTTTTCGAATTTCCGACATTTATTTACAGTAAATCAACCAAACCAAGAAGGGAACGAAGGAGAGTTTGGAGTTTAAATTAATGGTGATTATGGGTAACCCATCTTCTTAAAGCTTCAGGCTTTCAGCTTGTTCATCCTGATGATACTGATAAGCCACCTCCAATACTGAAGGTGTACAACAGTAAAAGATGAGATAGTTAAGGGGAGAGTATTTCGTAAATAAGGAGAAATATGAGACCCATTTAGAAGAGAAGAAGAGTTACACAAGAGAGATATTAATAGTGGAGAAGGGTAGGGAGCAGTGCCTCGGGTGAAAGGCAGTGGAACGACGCTTCCCTTTGTAGTGATCTTTCTTTCATTGATAATACAGAGATTTTTTTTTTCATGGTTGATCAGCGTTTCTGGGTGTATCAGATACCTTCACTCTGAACAGTGTGCGTGATTACTGTATAAACTATGACCTGAAAATGGAGAATTTCTTTGAAAAAAACTGAAAATCCGCACCGACCCAAAGCTGAAAAACCGAGGCCAAAACTCAAAGGCGAAAGGGTACAAAACCGAAGTGAACGGAAACGGAATTTCTGACTCAACAGGTTGCTAGGCACCGCCGGCGCAGCCCATCCCTCGCCTGGGAAGATTGACGGTGACCAGAGTGAATCGGAAGTGCCCGGGAATCTTAATCGATTCGTCTAGGAAGACGATGATGTCGAAATTTCTAAGAATTGACTGCTTGCCATAGTGGGTCTAAATGGATGACATCACAGCTGGTCAAAACACGACTTCTATTTCTCCCACAAAAAGCACGTGATAATTGTTCTTCAAATGTGCGGTTTTTTTTCCTAATTTCACGAACGTTCTTATCATCTACGTTCACACTGGTTTGATTAAACGACCATCAGTGGCTCTCCCAAGTTCCTCCTTTTATAGACATACCAGCTTTGGACAGTGTCAAAAGAAACCAATCCCCATTTCCTAGATCTGCCTAGCCATGGAGCGATCTTCATCGGAAAAGGGGAAAACTACCCTCTTCTCACCGTACAAGATGGGAAAATTCAGCCTTTCGCACAGGTCAGTTTCTCCGACGAGTTCTGGCCGGAGATCTTTATGCCGATCTTTGGATTTACTTTGTGGTTTTTTTTACTGCAGGGTGGTTCTGGCGCCGATGACGAGGTGCAGGGCGATGGGCGGGATTCCAGGGCCGGCGCTGGCCGAGTACTACTCGCAGCGGTCGACCGCCGGCGGATTTCTCATAACTGAAGGCACTTCAATTTCGCCGTCCTCCGCCGGGTAATTTCGTTTTTATCCTTTGTTTTCTAGGGCTGGGACGGCTCCGGTTGAATTTCGACCCAACTTTTCCATTTTTCGGGTTGACTGACCCGAATCGGCCGCCACAAATTTTTAAACCACCCAAAAAGTTTGGGTCTGTTAAATATTTTTTCGAGTTTTTGGTTCGATGTTCGGGTCAATCTAAAACCAGAAAATCAAACCACGAAAAGTAACCGACCCGAACCGTGTTGGCGGCTTTTGAAGATTCTAGTCGACTTCATAAGCTAAAGATGGTTAATTAGTGATTGAACAAGTGTTATCCTTAAATTTCTAGGATTAGGGTTGGTTTTACTCAAAATATGCAATGAACCAGGTTTCCAAATGTTCCTGGAATTTACACAGAAGAACAAGTAAAGGCATGGAAGCCAGTAGTTGATGCTGTACATGCCAAAGGGAGCATTATTTTTTGCCAATTATGGCATGTCGGCCGGGCCTCACATCCCGGTAAGTCCCCGGGATCGTATTTCATTCCATTTGATTCCTCGTTCGTATACGGCTGTTTGTACTTAATGAATTCTCCAAACAAATTACGAATCTTTGTGGAATGAAATAGTTTATCAACCTGGCGGGAACCCTCCGATTTCATCGACGAGCAAGCCGATATCGGGGAGGTGGAAAATTCTCTTACCGGATGGGTCCTACGGTGTGTATCCTAAGCCTCGACCTTTGGAAGCCAGTGAAATTCACGAGGTGGTGGGGCAATATCGTCTGGCAGCCTCGAACGCGATTCGAGCAGGTAATCGCATTTCTTAGATCGTAAAATGGATTAAAATTAATCGCTCACCGTGACATTATTGACTAAACATGTTTGACGAAAATGGTGGATTTTACGGTGGTAGGTTTCGACGGAATCGAAATACACGCCGCACATGGCTACCTAATCGACCAATTCTTGAAAAATGGTATAAACGATCGGACGGATGAGTTTGGAGGATCGGTTTCGAATAGGTGCAAGTTCTTGTTAAGTGTGGTTCGATCAGTAGCTTTAGCCATTGGTCCCGACCGAGTAGGCGTGAGAATCTCGCCCGCAATCGACCACCTTGACGCAATGGACTCCAACCCGTTGAGCCTCGGCTTGGGAGTGATCGAACAGGTCAACAAACTCGAGCAAAACCTAGGGACAAAACTAGCTTATCTGCACGTAACTCAACCTCGATACCATGCCTACGGCCAAACCGAGCCAGGCCGGCCGGGCAGTGAGGAGGAGGAGCGGAGTTTCATGAGGAGTTTGAAAGAAGCGTATAACGGTACGTTTGTGTGCAGTGGTGGGTTCACTCGAGAGCTCGGGATGCAGGCCGTGTCCGAGGGTGATGCTGATTTGGTGTCTTACGGGCGTTTGTTTATTTCGAATCCGGATTTGGTGCATAGATTTAAGGCTAATACTGGCTTGAATAAGTACGATAGGAAGACTTTCTACACCCCTGATCCCGTTGTTGGCTACACGGACTACCCTTTTCTGCGAGAAGGGGTGGAGAACCATGCACCCCGGTCGCGATTGTGATGTGGCACAAGTTATCGAATGATCAAACTCTTTGAATTTTGGACAAATATGGGTATGGATTTTAAGCTTCAAATGAGATAATTTGGTCATAGTTACTTTTATATATAAGACTTTGCTCGGGTTTTTATATTGGTTGTGTCCGGATCTGCATCGCCGGAGGTCATGCCTCGTGCTTCTTCGTTGTAATGCATGGCCAGTAACATGGTCGCTATTAGGGTAATCCAAGCGCTGTGATCAATCATATGCGCCACCGGGAGATATAGAGCATTTGAAATCTAAGTGGATTTCATAAATGGCTCATGCTTCTAGTTATTGATCAAATCTTATCCAATACATTAATTGGTAGGAATTGCAATTTGATTTAATTGGGATCGTAGATAATGTTTGATTGACCCTTTTTTGTATTTTTTTTTAATTTTCATAACTCTCATCTATTTGTATAAAATGAAATATTTCGTCATTTTAATTTATCTGGTTTAACTTTTACATTTTATCTTGGATTTACGGGTTTTCATTTTTGCATTGAAATAACTTAATCAACGACAGTCAAATGAATCTACTACATTTTGTCATAAAATTTATATGAAATTAAGGAAATAAATCATAGTAAGTTTATCATATTAAGGTTTATTAGTAATTAATTGTTTGCCCAGAATTATAATTTAAGCCGCCATGTGTAATTAAGTGCGTAACTACACTTAATTGCTTCGTTATTTAAATTCCACGTCAAAGTCAATAATCAACAGTCAAACGCAACAAAGAAAGTGACTGTGCATATGGACACTTCAATCTTCATCAGCCTTGCTACGTCATCTGGCCAACGCCACAATGACTCCTCCCATATTTTGCCGATAAACTCTCTCTAGGTTAATTATATTACTTGAATTATTTTCTCAAATCTTTATGCCCAGGACTGAATCCAAAAACCAAATTTTTGAAATGCTTAATTTGATCAATTATGTTGACTCATCATCATCGCCCATACTGTTTCGGTAAAAGAAGAAGGCATAAGATGATAAAGGTCGTCAAAATCAAGGGAAAACAGGGTAAACAGGCTGCATATTGGGATAGTAAAGGCCGAAGTTCTGCTCAACTCCGGCGGGTTTGTTGTCCTCGTTGAAGAGTGCGAAAAGGAAGCCTTCAATGTGTGCGTTCGGCCTCTTCGGCGTGCCGGTGTTGGTCAGAATACGAATCACAAATCTCGTATTGTACATGGACGCCAAAACATGAGTCGTCATATCGCCATTTCCGGCGGAGGGCCAGCCGCTCTCCGACACCACGACATCAACGTCGGCGCCGCCGGCTTTCTCCATCGCCGAGAAGAATGCATCGATTGTAGCATCGAACAGGCTGTAGTAGGTCAAACCCTGGTCCTCGACGGTAGTCGTTGAGTTGAACGCAGCGTACCCTAATGGCACGTTTACGGGGTCCGAGGCGTAGGCGAAATAAGGGTAAACGTTGATCATGAGTGGCGACCGAGTTGTCGATAAGAACTGGAGAATTCCGGTCATGTCTTTGTATGATTCCGGCGTGAATGCGCCTTGCGACGGAGGGTACGAAACGGCTAATGCAACGCCGGGAATCACGGTGCTGATTTTGATTATCCCGTTCAGGCCTCGCTGATCTATAATTTCTTGTAGAAACTGCATTACCGGGAGAACAAATGGACCCAATGTCCCTGGAATCACCTCGTTTCCGACGGCTATGTACTTGAAGTTTACGTCGTTTAGATAAGGCTGTATATTGGCAGTAAACCAAGCGTTTACAGCTTCTCGACTGGCTGCTAATGGCTGTAAATCTTGGTTTTTAACGCCAACGGTGACTCCGAGTCCACTTCCACGGAGAGCTTGGAGGGCGACGGGGTCAGGATCGAAAAGCCTCACTTTTCCGATCCCAATTTTCTGGCAAAGCTTGACAACCTCGGTCGCCGGAGGTAAGTTATCGGCGACCATCCCATAGCAAATTCCGATGTCGTATGCTTCTGCGTTGTAATGCATGGCCCATAACAAGGTCGCTATCAGAGAAATCCAAGCAGCGGCCATGGAAGGTTCTTACTTGGTTCTTGATTATTTTCGAATGTGATGAATCATACGGGCCTCTGGGGGATTTAGAGAGCAATCGGAATGTACCTGTGTTCACCCATTTTAGTAATTGTCTTCCATATATGACTCATTCTTCCCCTTATAGCTCAATCCTTATCCAATACATTGATGAAAGAATCTACAACTTTTATGGGCGGGAAATAGGATTGGTTCAACCAGACAAACGGACGTGAACCGATACTTAGATCGGAACGGTTTTAAATTTTAAAAAATCTAAGAGAACCCAAACATTAAAAACCAATTTTTTATGCAATCAGTTTGAGATCAAATCTAATTTTAAAAAATTGATTTGTCGGATCGAATCAGTTAACCCTTTTAATCTAAATTTATAAAGAAATAATGAATCTAGTAGGTTGGGTCGGTTGACAAATTCCGAAATAAATTTGAATATGACCTATGTAAACTGAATATTGATTTAAATTTCATAGAAACTAACGTTAAATTTGGGTTGATTTTGGTTCTTATAGTGATATATCTGGTGAGTTTTAAGTTTAGATCTAATTTAATAAGAACAGACCAACCGTGTCGAGTTAATTTTTTAAAGAAGAAAAACCAACTCGACTTGTCTCGAATCATACAATGTTAGGTTCACTTTTTTTTTGTATTTTTAATCATAAAGACTCTCATTCATTTGTAATTTACCACGATTATCGTATTAATCAATTAATATATTCCTTTTTCGTGTTTAACTTTTACATTTTATCCTTGGTTTGCATTAAATGATATTATCATTAAATTATGTAATTTAGGAAATAAGTCATAATCAATTTACCACTTTAAGGTATATTAGAGATTATTAGTTTACCTTGATTTGAATTTTCGATCACCATAGCTTAGCATGTGTCACAAAAAAGAATACATATGATATTCTTATTCTTGTCATCGATCTCATATGTATCAATAAAAGATAAATTGCATTCCAATAAAGTGACGTTGTATGAAACTATGTGCATATACTGAATGTACGAGAACACTAACTCTAAATGTAAATTTATGAACATTATTCAATATAAGTTTTGGATTCAATTGTATCATTGACGCTTCAAAATACGATTATTTTTTAAATAATATCATAAAATTTAATTCATCAATTAACAATTTGAAGTCTAGAAAATTATCAAACGATGGGTTATTGTAAAATTTACTTTTAATTTTTTTTGAAGTATATATATTCTTCATTTGGATGATCGAAATTGAAAAGTTAGGATGAAAAAATTGAAATTTGAAATGTAAGAACATGCATAGTTATGAAAATTTTAATGTTAAGGTGTCTGTTGATAATAGTTTAAAGTTTAAAATGACAATTGAAAATACATTTATAGTGTAAGTTATTAACTGATAGGACTTAAAGTTTAAGAATTCATTTGAGAAATGTTCATACTTCAAGAGTCATATAATACAATTAATAGCTTAGGGTATCATTTGAATAATACTTCTAACTATTTTAATTATTTTAAATGAAAAATAATAGAAACCTAATTAAAAAGTATATTATTATTTGAAATTTTTAATTAAAATATTATTACTTTATACATATTAAAAACACTGACCGACCAAATCATATCAAACTTTTTCGAGTCGAGTCAAAAAATTAATTTCAAGTTTTGGGTCGGTCTCTGATTTCAAAGCTCAAACCAAAGACGGATTTGGTTGATTCTCGTTGGTTAAAAAACCAACACATGTCCATCTTTAAGACATCCTTCGGTTTCTTCTCCAATAATAAGAAAATATAAAAAATTGACCAATTCTACTCTTAAACTTAGAATCTCACAATGATATAGAAAACCAAATTATGTTCGCTAAAATAGTTCAGAGGGACATAATTATCTCAAAATTCATCGACAATCAGAGTATAACAAAGACTTATAGCTCTATCGACACTAGTCTAGAATACATCAAACCTCATCAAATACAAAATTAGTCACTTTAAAAACTTATAATAATTGTCACGTTCAAATGGGCTAGTTGTAAAGAGTATGGTTAGGTCAAAATGTGACTAAAGGTGGTTAAAGTTTGTTGCTTAGTCCATCCTAATTTCTTGACTAAATTAAACTTTGATTAATCAAACTTAATAGAATTACTTGGTCAACTACAGTTATTTTCCGATGCCCGTTGACTTTCATTGCATGACGTCTGACCCACCACATACCTACCTACTCTTCCGTTGACATATATATTGCTTTTGATTTCTTGCTAATTTTAAAAATCCAAGGTTTTTTTGGAAAATCCATTAATCCTCTTAATTTTAATTTTTCTTTTCATCTAAGAGAGTTTAGGTTAAGTGAATATGATTAGTTTTAGGTTTAGATTCTCGCTATATATTGTTATATTACTTCTGGGCATCGTGTTTACAGAGAAACATCTGATAAAATTGGATGAAACGATCGTTACTATAATAGTTAAACGACGATGTCACTAGAAATAAAACTCACGCTTTCGTAAACTAATATACAATAGAGCTCCTACGTAATAGCTACTTGTTTTCGAGCTGCTCATTAATGTGTAGTAATTAAGAATGTAACATTATTGTTCTAAAAAAATTGAATATCCTAGTTTAATCTACTTTTATATTTCGATAATTAACTGGAAATGGCTAAGATTTTGATTGATATGATTCTTCAACCACCAATGGGCCACGTCGCTGGAATCTGAGTCAGATCAGACGGGCTGTGATGAGTGTAGTAATATCTCGAGTGATTTTTTGAGGTTTCTAGAAGAAAAGACAAGATATGGCACCAACGTTGTAATTGAAAGCCATTTTTACAAATCTTTGTCTTTTCTGTTCTCCACCGTCGCCGTTCTTTGACCGGAAAGTTTTTCATACTCTTTCAAAACGGTAATTTACGAGGTCTGACCGTGGTAGGAAGAGCAGTTCGTTCTCTAAATTAACAAGCAATTGACCTTCTTCTTCTTCCCACCTATTTATACCAGCTAAGATCTCAACCAATCTCAACGTTTTATAGCTATGTTTTTTTACATTTTCTTCTGAAGATCTGAGAAAAACTCAAGCATGGGCGCTAATAAAGTAACGTGGCGATCTGTTCTTCCATGTTGCAAGCCTGAGTGCAGGTCTAAAACCTGCACTAAAGTTATGGCGAACCAGAGCTCGTTTCAGAGGCTTTCTTTGTTGGATCTGAGCCATCCAAGCTCGACGTTTTCTGAGGATTTGTCGGTGTCTCTTGCTGGCTCCAATCTTCATGTTTTTACCCTGGCTGAACTGAAGGTTATAACCCAGAATTTCTCTGCCTCTAATTTTCTTGGTGAAGGTGGGTTTGGACCGGTGCATAAGGGTTTCATTGATGAAAAGCTTAGACCGGGTCTCAAGGCTCACCCGGTGGCCGTCAAGCTCTTGGATTTGGATGGCTCGCAAGGTCATCGAGAGTGGTTGGTACGTGAAATGTTTGCTTTTTCATCAAGAAAATCGGTTTGGATTTAACCGAGAACCGAACTGATGAAATCTTCGGTTCTGTGTGGTTTACATTAGCAAAAAAATGAAGTAAAACCAAACTATGCACTAAATTGATTAAAATCGACAATTTTAATTTGGTTTTCAGTGTTACTTTTAAAAAAATGAATGAGCCGAACTGATCAGAGAATGATTATTTTGTAATTAGATTATTAGTTAATGATTAATTATATTAAGTTGATATTTAACTTTTTAATTATTGATTAGTTATTAATTATTTTTGAATTCGATTGTTGTTAGATAAACAGATTTAGTTGTTTATTTAAAAGTTGGGTTATTATTTGATATTTAGTTAAATGTATTTTAGGGTATAAAAACAGAAGAAAAGTGAAGACCAAGCCAACAGAAAACCGAGAAAACCAGAACCCAATACAAACCGATACCGAAACCAAACCCAAAAAGGGTTCGGTTGCAGTTCTCTTATTAAAAAACCAAACCGATTTCGATTAGTCTCCCCATCACAACGAACCGATTCCACCCATAACGTAATCCTCTTTCTTATACTGTTTTTCTTGAAATGGCAGACTGAAGTCATCTTTCTAGGGCAGTTGATTCATCCACACCTTGTGAAGCTCATAGGGTATTGTTGCGAAGACGAACACAGGCTACTGGTTTACGAATACATGCCGAGAGGAAGCTTAGAGAATCAGCTTTTCAGACGTAAGTAAATTTTTCTGATATCATATCAGTGATTAAAACATGAATTTCTCAAAATAAAAAAAACTCATGACTCAAATCAAAGCTTTTCGATTCACTCTTCGTCCCATGCATCGCAGGCTATTCGATGTCGCTGCCATGGTCGTCGAGAATGAAGATCGCTCTCGGCGCTGCAAAAGGTCTTGCCTTCTTGCACGAGGCCGATAAACCGGTTATTTATAGGGACTTCAAGGCTTCGAATATATTGCTGGACTCTGTAAGCATGTCTTCTGGCATTTACACAAGTATTTGGTGAATCATAATGAATAAAACCCTAGTTTTTTTTTGTCGCAGGATTTCACTTCAAAGCTCTCAGATTTTGGTTTGGCGAAAGATGGGCCGGAAGGAGATGACACCCACGTCTCAACCAGAGTGATGGGGACGCACGGCTATGCTGCTCCTGAATATATCATGACAGGTAATCCAACACTTAGTTTTTAAACAATAAATATAACCACTAATGGAAAGATTAAATAACAATAATATAAACAACAACACAGTTGTAATTTTGAATAATTAAAAGTCGTTAATAAACAACTTGAACTTTCTCAATAAGTACAATCGACACAATTCATCAAGGTTTTTTTTTCTAATTTTTTATATTTTAATTATCTATTTTCGTCAATTTAGTAAATTGTTATCATTTGTTGAGAAATAAAAAAAATACATTAATAAATTTATATTTTTTATTCAACTCGAGGAAAACTAGAATTTTCATGAATTGATAACTTTTTTCTACCATTTATCAATGAAATTGTGTTTACTAAATGTACACAAATTACTAAAATTAACAAAAAACATCATGATGATATCGTGTTCATTGTAATTATGATAAAATTTAAGATATTAATTGTTATCTTGCAAAATTATTACAACTATTTGATAGTTCAAGAAATAAATTAATATTTTTCCTATAATTAAAAATATGCAGCCATTAATGAAGATTGTTTATTTTTTATAGGGCATTTGACGGCTATGAGTGACGTGTACAGTTTTGGCGTGGTGCTGCTGGAGCTGCTAACAGGCCGGAGATCGGTGGACAAGAGTCGGCCTCCGAGGGAGCAAAACTTGGTAGAGTGGGCGAGGCCTATGCTCAACGACCCTCGAAAGCTATGCCGAGTCATGGACCCAAGGCTCGACGGGCAATACTCGGAAATGGGGGCTCGAAAGGCTGCAGCACTGGCTTATCAATGCCTGAGCCACCGCCCCAAAAACAGGCCCGCCATGAGCACCGTCGTCAAGACTTTGGAACCGCTCAAGGATTTCGACGACCTCCTTATCAGACCCTTTGTCTACACCGTGGCACCCGAGAGCCAGGACTTGGCCAGTAAGGAAGATGGACGGAAAAGCCATGGACATCATCGTAGACGTCAAAATTCACCCAACTCCGGCCCGGAGAAAGCTCCGGGGTCCAAGAATTACGTAAAGTAACTAGAAACAATGAGCAAGAAAAGTTGTATAGTCATACGGTAGATAAGAGTTTGGTTAAAGTTGGTGTTGTTTGATTTTCATTACACCACGAAAGCTAATCAAATATCTTTTTTATCATTCTTTTATTTCTTATTCTCGAGGGTCTGACTTTCTGTACAATCTTTTTTTTATTTTTCCACAAAAAAAGTAGCTTTAAATCTGAATACAGCTAAGAAATTTGACAAACTAGAACGCAGGAATTCTGGCTGCAGAAACGACCAATTCACAAGTCTATGTCCTCCATTAATTGAAAGTTGTGTTATTTAATATATAATGGACTTGTATTTTAATAATCTGCACTATTTCCGGTGAAGGGGTGTCATCAAAATAAGATCTTTTCCGGCCCCAGTCCAGGCTGCATTGCTCCGGTTTGACCGCGTACAAGCTCGGTTGGTGGAAACATGCAATAAAACTCATTGTAGTCCGAGTTCGTCCAATTTTTTAAAATTTTGGAAACATGAAATTAAACATATTATAGTATGAGTTGGTCTAATTTTTTTAATTATTGGAAACATGGAATAAAACATGTTTTAGCCAGTGTAATGCATTTTATTGTCGATACTTTATGTTCAATAAGCTAAGATGCAATTAACGCATTATTAGAGATTGGTGTTACTGAATTCTCATCGGATCGAATAATGCTCAGATCCAATATTAAACTTTGAAAACTCATTTATAGTTAGTTTATGAGAACCACTATCCGAATTAGGACACTTCAAGGTTGATTTTTAAACCTCTAATACTAATACAATCCTTCCCAATAGTGATTCCTCTATGGTTTCAAATCGAAACACACAAAAACATATATTCGCTCATACAGCGCCCTGCCCACCTCTCCGCTCGACGACGTCCTCCACGTCACAACTCAAACTAACTAATGGGTTCTTACTCAATCCGATTCAAGTTGAATAGGTTGAAACATTATTTTTTTTGTATTTGAATCTGTTTTAATTATGAATTAAGGGATGTTTTGAATTATTGGTCAACCCAAAAACACGATTCAACCTAATAATAAAAACAATTTTTTTTAACATTTTGATTTATAAAACTCAGTTAAAAATAGTTTATATTTATTTTTAAATTAAAATTAACCAAAAATTGAATTAAAAAGCTTATTGTAAAATTTTCATGATAATAATATTATTTAAAATATGCGAAAAAAACAAATCATTCCAAATCAAACCGAAAATTTTTCTAGTCGGGTCGGAAAATCAATTTCGATTATGAATACCCGATTACCAACCCGAATGCCAGATTAAATGCCGAAATGCTGAGAGAAGATGCGTGTCGTTAACCAAAACGATTGGGTTTTTAAAGAAAAAGTCGTTTAAGGTTTCTCAGCCCCAAGTCTACGCAGCCTCTTCTTCCCTCACCGACGTTGCCATCGTCGCGATTCGCGATACTCTTCGCAAACAACAGCGCTGAACGACGATTTCGACCATCTTCGAAGGTCTCACAAATTTGTACTTTTCTCCTCCTTTTTTTTCGAATTATCGCAGGAGACTTCTTCTTCCCGCAATAAACGCATTAAAACCAGATTTTTGCACTTGTATTTTTCATGTCATAAAATCCAATCGTGGCTAATCTTGTACGTTGTGCTTGATTCTTTCATTTTGATGGTATTCCTATTGATTCTTCTATTATGAGAACATCTTATATCTATATCTTCATGCCGATTTAATTGACCACGATTACTAATTCCTATTTGATATGACTCCTTTCTTGTGGTTTTATCCTTCATTATCTATTGATTTACTTTTTTGCAGACCATTTTCTACGTTTTTCGATTATATCTCATAATGGATGTTTGTTGATTTGATCTTCCATTTTTGTGCTATCTATTATCGTTTACAGGCTGGAACATGTTAAAATTGTTCAATTACTGCGCTATTTAATTTATTTGTCCGATTCCTTGGACAAATGATGTTATAAAGCAGAGTATTTCTGTGGTGATATCCCATCCACTGAAACAAATTTTCTTTCTGCTTCTCTTTCTGTGACTCAGAACGAGTCATCATGTTTTCTCCAATAATTGCTCTGATACCAATAATCATAGAACACTTCTATCTGTCTTGATATATAACCCAATTCTTACAGAATTCAACAACAACATTCAAAAACGGCAAACACAAATACTTCACACAAATATAGACCCACAGGTTTTCGAGAACCCTGTTGTCTCCCCCCTCCCTCTCACTCTTTCTAACTGCCCCCTTTAACTTCTGTTAACCAACAGGAACGGTTAATTCAAGTTCCCTCTCTTTTCCTGCATTATACATTGGCCTCCTATTATAAGTGAACCTTATAATAGGATTCGTCTGATCATGTGTTTGGTTTTGACTTTTTTTATTGTTACTTTTAATCTTTATATAAAAAATGTTTGAATTCATCTTGTCTTTTGTTCAGTGCTAACCCAAATACATACTTTTCCTGCAGAGTTGTCTGGAACATTCTTAACTGTAACTTACATGAGCTATATCCGATAATGAAATTTTTGGAATATACACCACTTGATCGGTTCAACTGCCTATCTCTGTCCTTTTTTTCCCTTTCTACTGTGCATAGTCGCTTCGAATCTTATTTTTGGTTCTTTTGTTTCAGATTAAATGATTTCTTGTGTCAACTGAATCTCGGAGAGCGTACTATCATAGGAAGCCTTGAAGCTTATTCTTGTAAGAATGGATAGAAGTATTGAAATTACTTCTCTTATATATTCTTTTATTAACTTACCCCATTTATGGATAAAAAAGAGGGGCATTCAGACTTTTTATCTTTAAGTTTGTTTTCATTGCAGGCAAGCACACTGGAACTGATAAGAAACTCTCTCTTAGTTTGGAAAATGAGGTATTCCAACTATGTTTTTTATTTTTTGATGTCTGCAATGATGTGTGATGATAATAATTCTTGGTTTTGATTCCATTTTTGATCGATTTGCAAATGTATCGTAATTTACTTGTTGCAAATTCTTTTTATTTATTTTGCTTTTTAGATTCTTGACTATCTTGGGAAATCATCAGACATGGACTCTTCTTCACCATCTGAACTTCTCCTTAGCCGGTCTAGGTAATTGACATTCGATGGTAGGATTTGGAAAATGTACTTCAAATGGTCCTTTTATGGATTTCATTTATCTTTGTTACAGCCGTAAAACATTGATTTACCTCGTTCTTACTCTCAATCACATGCATCCAGATTATGACTTCAGGTATCCGTCCGTGTCTTTTACTTCATGTATGCCATGACTAGCTTTTTGAGGGAGATGTACCAGAGGATTATGGGTAATGTTACTGTCAGCTTATTGGGCGACATGGCAACCTATGTATAATCATCTTTTTCTCCATTGGTTGGGAGTGTTGTCAAATGGTTTGACAGACAGTTCAAGCACTGTTGCTCTAAGTTGAGCTGAGAGTTCAATTCTCTCCATTTCCCAAGTTTATTTTTCCAGATGTTGGATTGATTGAAAATCTTGTGCCATTTCCCAACCTATGTATTAATGTGATTCTTTCCTTGTTCTATGTTACATTACGATATCCACATGCCTCTATGTATTTTCTTAGTGCAATGAAAGCTCACCAGTTCTTCACAGAAGAATCATGGGACAGTTTTAAGCAGATATTTGATACTTACATGTTGGAGGCTTCAAAGGTAAATCAATTTGTTGATGTTTTCTCAGTTATTCATGGATTTGTTGTCTGTTCAAATAACATTCATGATATTGGCGAAATTCTCTTCAAATCCAATGGAGATTTAGACCACTGAGAGTTTGGTTGGTCATCTTCGTCTTAAAAAAGTAAATCAAGTGAAAGCTGATTGCTGGTTGGGGACTTTTTGATTTTTGGCATCATAGTTTGTTCCATTATCGGTAGCCTTGAAGGAACAGGGATTTTTCTTTAAGAAGATTACCAAGATCTTGTGAAAGTGTTTGTCATATTCCGAGTCCATTATGTGCATGTAGAATTTGTGATTGCTTGGCACGTAATGATCCATAAAAGGAAAGGTTTCTGCATGATGAAGATCATACAATGCAAGACTATTTAATTGTTGTTTGATCTATCATTGACGTTATTGATGGGTTGGATGTTATCAAAAGCAAGATGATCAAGATGAGGTTAATGTTTGAATGCTGTTCATATCCCCAAGAATGGATTTACCATGTGCCTGTAGAATCTATAATTATTCCTGGCGTATTTGTTTTTCTTATGATGTTCTATTTACTGTGTAGGCAGAAATCTGTGAAAGTTTCTCTGCTTTTACTATAGATTCAGCCATTATGGTCTTGTAAATGAATTTGTCCATGTTTCCCTGGATCATATAGTGGAGTTTCTTATATTATTGATTACAGGAATGGATTGAGAATACTGAGGGTAATACTCTATTGGAAACTTTATTCAAGGCCCTGGATGAAGTAAGCTTAAATTTGTAAGTAGATATTATTGGTTATAGAGTGGCTTTATTATGATAACCCATTTTGCAGGCCGTAAAGTTAGCAGAATGTGAAATATACAGTTATTATCCAAACTCTCACGCAGATCCATTTTTAGAGAAGGGAACAATGTAAATATTTCTTAAATTTGTTTGTGTATAGAATGTACAACTGTTGCCCAAATTGTGATATATTTTTTTTCTTTTTCTTTAGATGGTCTTTCAACTTCTTCTTTTACAACAGAAAATTAAAGCGCGTTGTCAGCTTCCGCTTTCACTGTTTAAGGTCTGCAGCTTGAATCTTCAAAACGTTTTTTTCATTTACTTCGTCAGGCAGACTGGTATAACAGCAGTAGCTACTGATACAATTTTCAATCAACAAACAATTTTAATTCTTTACATTCCTTCCTAGCTGCTTGGAAAATGTGAATAAAAACTTTTTTGAATAAATTAAGAAAATAAAAAGAAAATGAAAAAATATATATTGAATTAACTTCTTTCTTTTTTGGGCAGTAATCTGGTGTCTGATGTATTTCTGTTGAATGACTTGTGTATGGAAGAAAATGAAGACATTTTCAACAACATGGACATTTGAGGTGTCATGCTGTGCAGCCGCTCTAGTTGTTATCAAGCATGACAGCTGAGTGATGGGATTAGTATTGTAAGTGAAGGTTCTTCTCTTGTTACTTGTGTGTAGTCCTTTGGGTGAATAAAGCTGTGAATTTGTCCATATGCTTAGATTCTAGTCTTAGGATGATGGACATAAATGTTAATAGAGTTTGGTGCTTCTCTGCTTGAGACAGGTGATCTGTGTTGGTGAATTTTTATGAATTTCTGTTTTCGTGGTGCAATTTTTGAATACTAATCTTTTATTTGTCAAAGAGTTATTCGATCTTTCTCGAAGAAAGTATCGTCGATGGTATTTATCTATTCTTTTTTCGGTTTGCTTCCGTGGGTAATCTTCTTCATCGCTCTCTTCTTGATTTATTGTATTGCTTTTGAGATTTTTTTCACTACTCATTGTATCAGAGAATAAAAGTTGGTTTGGCCCTATATTATTTCGATTATTTGGCAGCAACCCAAGATGCAAACTCATTCATCATTAAAATTAAAACTCGAGACAATATTTTTGAACTTTTTTAGCCCGATGGAGAAAATATTGATACTGAAAATCATAGTTGCATCGTCGTTAAAGCTGTTTTATTAAAGCTTTTTTAAATTAACACTTTTTTAACTGAAGAAATAAAAAGTCTATTGAATGATCGAGATACAAATATGATATCAACTTATTGATACATTAAACTTGAAACTTGTCGATAAATAAAATCAATTCAAGAACGAGAAGCGAAGACATGACGATACAGAAAAAGCTTTGAAATCATAGCCATAAATATAATAGATTAAATATTAATTTATACTGTAAATTATGATGATATTTATAACATATAATTTATATTTTAAAAATTATTAATAAATCTTTTAGATTTTATCATAATTATAATGAATATTTTATAACTATATTTTTTACTAATTTAATGATGTTCATCTATTTAGTTAATATATTTCATCAATATACGTAATCAAAAAATTAAAAAAAATTACAAATTTATGAAAATTATATTTTTTTAAAATTTAATGAGTCAGATAAAAATATAAATTTTTTATTGCATTTTATTTTTTATTTTTTGATAAGTTTTTAAAATTAATCATATTGACGATAACTAAATAGATATATAGAAAAGAAGACAAATATCTTGATGTAGTAAACTTAGCATTAATTGTTTTTTAAATGTCAGCTTATTTTTTCTATATTTCATTATTTTGGGGCTGATTTTACATTATCTTAAAAATTATTATTATGAACTTTTCTAATCCTATAAATGCAAAACCGGGGCCAGGAGATGCGTGCAGGTTAGCTAGGGTTAAGGGTTTTTGCAGGCGGTGGTTGGGGTTCAATGGAAGAGATAACCGACGCAGTGAACGCCATTGATATCTCCTCCGATTTTCTCAAGAAGAATCGGATTCAAGTTTCCAACACTAAGAAGCCTTTGTTCTTCTATGTCAATCTCGCCAAAGTACTTGCTCTGAAATCTCTTGCAGTCTGTTGTGTTTTACTTTCGTCTTTTAATCGCTTTCTCTTCCTTTTGAATTTATTAAAAATGTATTCGTTTATCAACGCAGAGGTATATGCAGCAGTACAACGAAGTGGAGCTTTCATCGCTTGGAATGGGTGACTTCCTTAATTCTCTTAACTTTTGATTCGAGACGTATTTGAGATGATCTTTTTTAAATACATTTCGCTCTGTAGATTGGAGGATCTGTACGTTATCACAATCATTGGGATTTTACCAGTTTGTGCGCCAATAAATGATTTAGGCTATCTTTTAAATAAGTACTATATCAGCCATATTTTCATTTTTATCCATGACCTCTACCATTTTACTTTTACCCTTTTATTATTATTATTATTATTATTATTATTATTATTATTTTCCTTGCTTTTTTAAGATTTTTGGTGTGGTATGGTTTGCATTTTCTGTGATTGAAGATTGATCATGTTATTTTGCATTTTGTTGTCAAATTTATGTACAGAATCATTTTTTAATACTGTAGAAGTTATATATCTTTTAATTCACTATATTTTTTTGCAGTTTGTTGTCAAATTTATGTACAGAATATTTTTTTATTCATGAATACATCCTTTGAAGATGTAACTAAAATGTCTTATCTATTTGATGATTTCTTTCTAACTCTATGATCCTGGTTATTGATAATTGAATAAGTTGAATGAGTTAATTCCTAGTCACTGTCTATTGGTCTTCTTTACCCTTAACGCTATAGTTATAGATTAATTTTACTAAGAGACAAATATATTCATGTCTTCATAATCAACATTGATTCAGCTTTTAATATTTTTTTTTCGTGTCAAATGATAATGCTGCTATCTGCCTCTGGCGGTTCTTGTTATTTTATAACTAAGCAATATTTATTCTCTTCCAGCCATTGCCACTGTTGTGACTGTTGCTGAAATCTTGAAAAATAATGGACTAGCTGTGGTGAAGAGTAAGCTATAATAATCTCTTATATTTTAATCATAGTCAAGAGTTTTTGATATAGGTGAATTCAAACTTAGTTTTCACTGTAGAAATAATGACCTCAACAGTTGATATCAAGGATGACTGGAGGGGGCGGCCTGTTCAAAAAGCCAAGGTGATGAGTTCATTTCATGTTTCAGTTGGATAACTATTGTAATCATTAAATTGATGTGAAGTGCAAATATTTACACTGAATTACTGATTGTGATTGGATGCATTTCAGATTGAGATAGTGCTTGGAAAAACTGAAAACTTCGACGAATTAATGACGGCTGCTGCAGAGGAAAGGGGCATGGAAGATGGAGAAGAACAGAGTTAAGTGAGGAGGATCTCTATTTCATTGTTTTTTTTTTCAAAAATTACTGGTAATTAGGTATTATGAAGTGAAAATGCATCTTTTGATCATAGGTTCTTAGGCATGTCTGTAAGGTTTTAAATTACCTGGTGGGTTTAAATGTCAAGAAGAAATTTGTCAAACTCTCTGTCTGCTCTTCAGGGTTTTGGTTTTTTTGGCCTTTTACTTGTAGCTTGTTTGGATTATGAATTTGGAATTATAGTTTCGTAGTTAAATAAATTTTTGAAGTTTTAGCTTTCTACATTTGCAATGACGATTGTTTGTCGGGTGTCAATTGGTTTGGCTTCATTCAAACGATCTGAATCGATCATCCGGGTTGGTTTTAAAATAATCAAACCTGAATTAATACCAAGTTGTTTTCTCTAACTCTCTTTTTACCATCTAATTGTGTTTTTATTGTATTTCTCACTAGAAGGTATATAATTTGAGGTTCAAGATGATATTATTATCGGAGATTCTACCTTTATATGTTCTTTAGAAATATCTTTCAAATTAGTAGGAGACTAACATGATCATCATGGATTCTGTGCAATGAAATACCAAATAAATGTTAACGTTGATGTGTTTATTGAATACATTAATAATTTCAAGGTGTCTATTATTATGAAAAAAATTCAATGTCTTCATTGTCATCATTCCAAGTTTAAATGATTAACAAATAAATAAAATATTACAATAATTAAATTATATTTATATTTAACTTGGTTAATTTGATAAAAAATAATAATTTTTTTATTAAATTATTATTTTTAAACTTTTATATCATGAAAGGTAGCTATAGCCCTTGGATAGATAGCTCAATATTCTGTTATTTGTATTAGCTCGACTTAGACTAGTAGGTGAGTAAATAAAATTGTGTTGTATAAAAGTAAAGTTTATTTTTAAACTTGATACAATGCGTTTTGAGTTATAATCTAAAATAAACAATATTTCTCTAAGAATACCAAAGACATAATAAGCACTACTATAGCTAGTAAAAGAATCAATGTGGGAGTCAACACTCCAACATCCATAGTGTGGACCGCTAAAGGGTTTGAAACACGAGTTACTCTATGATGATTGTTGTAGTTCGATTGTAACCAATCGATTCGCAAGAACCACCGATCGATTAACATTTTCTCTTACACGTAGCTTTATTTGGGGCTGGAAAAATTAGAAGGACTGTAATTTGGAATGAAATTATTGATTTTGTTTCGGTTCTGGTCTTAATTTTTAAAATTTGTGAAATTAGAATCGGACCATGCGTAAAAAATGACACAAAATGGACAAACTTGACCCAAAACAAAATAAATTTAAACTCAAAAATTACTTTCAAACTCAGTTCAATCATAATAAAGTAATATTTTTTAATATCTTAATTTATTTTTTAATAAAGTAAAATAGTTTCTGACTGACACCCTTACATTTGGGGATAATTCTTTTTGAGCTCGTGAAAGTCGTTTCGTAGTATCAGATAAAACGGCGTCGTCTAAGGAGCTTCCAACGCCGATTTCATAAGCATAATTCAATTGCTACTCTTAAACCCTAAACTCTTGCTTCCCTCTGCCTTCTCCTACGTCATAGTTCATACAGCCATGGTACGCTCTCTCTCTCTCTGAAAAATATGCTTTGTAATAGTCTAACGATATTTCATTTGATTTGTATTTCTCTGCGCGTTAATCTTCTTGTAGACTGGAGAGGCCGTGAACCCTAAAGCCTATCCTTTAGCTGATGCGCAGCTGACCATCTCCATACTTGATCTTATACAACAAGCTGCTAATTACAAGCAGCTTAAAAAGGGCGCTAATGAAGGTCCCTTCCTTAACGCCATCTTACCCTTGTTTTTCTTAGGCGAAAAAATAGAGCTTTTCTTAGGGGTCTTTGGAAGCATTGCCTTTTCATACTTTGCCTTTGTTAAAAGAATGAGTAAATTATTATTTGTCACCTGGTCCAAACTTTTGGAATAGTTGATAATTTAACATGATATTAGAACTAAGTCTCAAGTTCGATTATTGCCAAAGAAAAAAAAGCCAATTAAAAAAACATATATGTAAGAAATAAAAAAGGCCTACATGTAGAGAGATCATTAAGAACATAAGTATAAATGATTAAATTATCTTTCTTTTTTTTGTGATATCTGGTAATTTGTCAACCTTTGCCTTAATGTCTTCTCCATTTTTAATGAAATATCAGCTACCAAGACGCTGAATAGAGGAATCTCTGAGTTCGTTGTTATGGCTGCTGATGCAGAGCCTCTTGAGATTCTTCTTCATCTTCCTCTGCTTGCCGAAGATAAGGTAGCTCTCAAAACTTATATAATATGTTTGCTAAGATAAGTTATGCTGATTACGGATTTTTAATACATATTGATTTAAGATGTGATCCATTTCTGATTTGTCTTATGGATGCTCCTACATAATGTCTTGGATGCTATTTAAGATATCATTAAATAGTTATTAGGATGTTTGTTAAATTGCATGAGTGGCTTCAAGGAAACCCTAGCTAGCTTGGATTTTGTAATTTTATTGATTTAGAATTCCGATTATTTCAGGGAAATATGCTTCCTCAATCGATCTGCATTTATTTATCTAGTAGACTGAATCTTGTAGTGATTGTTTTTAAATTTTGTAGAATGTCCCCTATGTGTTTGTCCCTTCAAAGCAAGCGCTCGGTCGAGCATGTGGAGTCACTAGACCTGTCATTGCCTGCTCGGTCACCACGAACGAGGGAAGCCAATTGAAATCTCAAATACGACAACTGAAGGTATTCATTAATTTGGATTTGAAATAATATTGTGAAAAATCTGTTGAAGCAATCAGCTTGAGGATCAGTGGTTCACTCTGGATATGATGTTTTAATACACTCTTGTTAATCACTGTGACATGCAGGATGCCATTGAAAAGCTCTTGATTTAAAACAAGGCTCTGTTCTTGCAAAATGATGGCTGCAGCTTTAATGGCTTGCTGCTGAGATCGTTTGTTCTTCGAGTTGTTTGCCGTTCGAAGGGTATGTTTGTTCTTCGTGTTGTTGATTGTTTTTTTTCCGCACGTTATTTCAACTTGAAATCGTATTATTTCTAATAGCAATTGAAATTACTTAAAACTGCAATGTTAAGAAGATTAAATATAGTTTTAGAAGGTGTTTCAAATAAGATGGTTAACCAATAAAAACTTATCATAAAAAATATTTAAAATTAAAGAAGATATTATGAGTTATAAAATTGGATCTACTCAATTTCTCTTTTGAAGATCTCATGCTCACTGTTTCTCCAAATTTGTTTGTCAAGGACAAATTGAATAAATAGATAGACAAGGGTAAGTGTTGGTGATCAATTTGAAGGGATGGGCAAAACTAGACGGACACTACGTTTTATATTAAAATTGTCAATTTTATTTTGGTCTTGATTTTTTAAAAAAGATCATTATTTATGATCTGATACTATGCTTGGAGGTAAAAAACTATAAAATTAGGATCGAACGGTGAAAAAAATATCCTCACACCATAGTTTAAAGTTTTTTTCCCCTATTTATGACATCATTGATCAATACCTATTATTTTTTACTGTATAATTTAATTTAATTTATAATCTTAATGACCAACGCAGATAATACAAGCAATGGATCAATAATGTATATTGATAATATCTTGTTATTATAAATATAAGGTTAAAATGTTCATTTATTTTATGAATTACGAAATTATTTGTAATTTATATTTTAAAATTTAAAAATTAATAATAAATATTTAAAAATTTATCATAATTTTATTAACACTTTGACATCACATTTAATCAATTAATGGTAATTAAAAAATTAATAACTTGTCAATTTTTTTTTTAAATTAATCAAATTAAATAAAATATATATTATTTATGAACAGATATCTAAATAAATAGCTCAAGGATGGCAAGGTACAGAACAGTCAACTCAAGCCTTCGGCTTCAACGAATATGAAAAGAAGCGAAAAAAAGAACGCGTTTTTTGCAATTATTACAGTCAAAAGCGGCCATGGGAGAATCAAACCCCAGACCAAGAACAAGAACAACAAAACCAACGCTAGCACGCACATAGACCAAGTCCAAGCTGACCCAACACCAACTCATCCAATAAAAAAATATTCAACAATCGACCAAAACCACTCTTCCTAGAAACTTCGCCGATTCAATCTTCAATTTCTTTCGATTTGGCCCTTTTGCTGTTACCCTTTTTGCATGAAAGATCCTCTGGCCATGGATGCTTTGACAGCCACACTCTCCGGCGCAATCCAAGCTCTGGGTCGGGGCTTTGATGTCACTTCTGATATTCGCCTTCTTTACTGTAAAGGGGCTCCTGGGTCTAGGCTTGTTTACCTCGATGAGGACCACAATAGGGATCTTAGCATTTCTAATGGTCGAGTGGTTCCTAATGTGCCTGTTGATATTGAGTGTCGGCCGGATAATTTGGCCGGCGAGGAAGTTCCGGTGGAAGTTCCAGTCTGCACTTATCTGGAGGTGACTTTTTTTTCTTCTATTTTCTGTATATCAACCCTTTTTTTTTCGTGTTTTAGTTCTGATCTGCAGATTGATGTAAGTGTTGTTTTGATTTTCATACGTTGTTGGCTACTTGAAATTGATCGTGGCTATGGTTCTTACCAGTTCACAATTTGGGTTATCTTTCGTTTTGTGCATTGCTCCAATAGCTGTATTTATTTCTACTCTTTAGATCTTCGTTATTCTTGTCAATTTTCAATGTTTTGATTTCTGATTTGTACACTGTTTGACGCAAATTAGACTGAAATCGACGACATTTTCTAGGAGCTTAGTTACTGTAGGGTGATTTCTATCCACTGTTGGAGAAACTGATGAATTGAAAATTGTTACGGAGATTTGTGGACCAAAGAAGATTATTCAAAGTATTGTTCAAGTTATCGACTGAATTTTAAGCTTTAAACTTAAATATGAGTAAAAATGGGGTTGAATTTCTTTCTGGTTTAACAATGGTGACGAACATAACTTACTTTTGGGATGAATTGTTGTTAAAATCAGGCACGCTAACATCTGCTGATCGATATAAGGTTATGAATGAAGATCACTGTAAAAATCATTTCATTTTATTTCAATGAGCAGTAAATTGAGACCATTATTATATGTTCTTGAAATTGTTAGTGATTTTCTTCATCCTGATATGCTTAATTTGGACAAATGGCTTCATATGTCTGCATCTAATCTTAGATATTAGATAGTAAATTTTTTTTTTTGGGGTGTTTGAAATTACAGATGGCTGAATTCTTCAATAAGCAGTCAAAAATATCGGTAAGCATTCCGCTCGGAGGCTTTAATGCGATGTTCAATTTCACGGGTTCTTGGCACGTGGACGAGGCAGCTACTAAATCCCTTGCCATGGTCGGGTATTTCATTCCTCTCTTTGAAGTTCAATTGGCCAAACAAAATTTAGTTCTGCTCGACGAGATTAAGCATGCCGTGCCTTACTCATGGGATCCTGGATCGTTGGCAAGGTCAGTAATTCTTTATTCTTGCATGAACATGAATTTTTACGTTCTTCTTTCGGATTCTTTAACTCTTAAGCATTTAAAACTAGGGGTGACAATTAAATCGGATCGACTAGTCAAACCGACCTAAACTGACTATTTGGGTCGGGTCAGATCATATTAGTTTTTAATTTGAAAAAATTAATGGGAATCCAACTTGAAACTTATAACATCCAAAATATGATTTAAAGCAAAAGAGTAGTACTATAGTCCGTGGACAATTACAAGAAGAAAGAAAATACACTCAGTCTTTAATGGTGACTCACAAGCCCCTATTAATCCCAGATTTTTCATCCCTACATCTGCCACTTATACCCTTTATTTATCCACTTTCCTCCTCACCTTCCCACGACCTCAACTCCCCCTTTTTCTCTCCATGATTTTCAACTTCCATGAATGGGGTTGCTGGTTGGTTTCCCTGTTGTCCTTTCTTCTAGAATAGGTTTTCCCTACTGGGAGCTTATCAATAGATATCCCCCAGAAAGTCACCTTGTCCTCAAGGTGAAAATCTGGAAGTTAATTTTGTATAATCAGCATGCTGGTTGTCCGAGTTGCCTGGCTTGAATCGTACACCTAGCACATCAACCAGCTGTATGATGAAGGACAAGTCTTCACGTAGTTGAGGTGGGAGTGGGATGAATGTAGCATGGGGACGGGACCCGCAGCAAGACGTAGTTGCGAAACATGAAAAACCGGGTGGATGGAAGTAGAATTAGGTAGGTCCAGCTTACAAGCCGCCGCTCCAATTCGTTGTAATATTTTGAATGTTCCAAAGAAATGTGGTGATAACTTGACATTCTTTAAGCTGGCCACTGATTTAATGTGATATGGGCAAGACTTGTGGTATACCATGTCATTAATGTTAAAAATTACCTCACGACGATGTTTATCTGCATGGAACTTCATGCGTTGCTGAGCGCAATGTAGATTTGCTTTTAAGGACGTCAAAATCAAGTCTCGCTCTGTGAGCTGCTAATTAAAATTTTAAGTCGGATTGACTCGGATTAAATATACGATCAGATTAAATTTAGATCTATTTTTTTATAGACTGACTTGTCGGATCGGGTCTGTTAACAGATCAAATCCAAATTTTATGAAAAAATAATTGAATTTTAGTTGATTTAGCTCTATAACCTGCGAGTTCAATTTTAAGAAATTAAATGTCAACCCGAACCGAAACAAATAAAAAATCCTTGGGTCGGATTTGGATCAGATTGATTAACTAGTTTGTTTTAGTTCAGATCTACTTTTATAAAACTTGACTCATCGGATCAAATTTATTTTCTATTATCAAAACCCGACTAGAACCCTCGGGTTCCACTCTTAATTAAAATTTTGGTTAAAATTAAATAGAAACTTGTAATATGACATCCATAAACATAATGTAAAGCTACAGAGATTTAAAAAGTTTGAGCTTCTCAAGTATATCCTACAGTGCATATCCATTATAGATTAATTGATAATTCCCAGTGTAATCTGGATCAACTGATATTTGATGTAGTTTGATTAATTAGCCACTGATGGATTTTTAGTGAACAATAAATGTAAATTTTGTTGATACACATGCTTACAATTGCTGGACCGGAAATCTATTGTATCATCAAACAAGTTTTCGATGCATTTTCATTTTGGAGTTTTTTTTATGGAGTTTCATACTATGGCGATAGGATTAGCAAGCAATTTAAGATCAAACTAGTATAAAAATAAAAACAACTCATGCAAATGATTGCGTTTAATTTCAGCTTCATTGAAAATTATGGAACCCATATTGTCACATCTGCAACTATTGGTGGACGAGACATCGTTTATATTCGACAGCATCAATCATCTCCTTTGTCAGTGTCCGATATCGAAAGCTATACAAAAGACGTCAGGAACCACCGGTTTCTCGACTCAATTGGCCAACCAAGTACCGGTCCGTTAAGTTACAAAGACAAGGTTGGTACTAAACTTGTTGAAATTTCATAATTCATTGCAATCCAAAGAAAAAAATAACGATAAGTTTGATTTTTGTGGTCTAGGATGTTACCGTCATTTTTCGGAGGAGAGGCGGCGATGATTTGGTGCAGAATCATGCAAAGTGGATCGAGACCGTCGAATTAGCGCCTGATGTGATTAATATGACTTTTACTCCTATTGTCTCTCTGCTCGAAGGAGTCCCAGGTGCACAGCACTTGACTCGTGCGATCGACTTATATTTGGGATGTACGTTCTCTACTAACGTTTTTTTTTTACGATCTAGGCTCGTAGTTATCATGTTTAAGATATTTATAAACGTTACCGAAGAGCCGAAAAAGCTTAGTAATTTATTCTTTATTTTGTGTTTGTTGTTTTTTTTGCAGACAAACCTCCCATTGAAGATCTACAGTATTTCTTAGATTTTCAAATTGCAAGAGCTTGGGCTCCAGAGCAAACCTACCTACAACGAAAAGAACCCGTTTGTCAATCGCTTCAATTCAGTTTGATGGGCCCGAAGCTGTATATCAGCCCCGATCAGGTTACCCGTTTCACGATAATTTTTAGTCTCTGGTCTTCCGGAAGTTTTTGTTTCGAAACCGAAAAATTAAAGAAATATCTGAAAATCCACTATGAAAAAAAGGAAGAAAAATGGAAAAATTTCTTCTAAAGAATTTGATAGTTGATAATAATCGAGTCCTCAGGCTAATGAATAACCTTGCTAGTAAATCGATAGTATAAATCCTAATATTAGATGAATAGAAATACTAATCCGAGATGAATTAGAATTGCTAAACTAGAAATACTAATCCTAATTGAATGAGAAACAGATTATTATGGATTCAATTGTTGTACTACATTCTGGTTTACTCCAATCGAAAAATTAAAGAAATATCTGAGAATCCATTCTGTAAAAAGAGAAAAAAAGTAGAGAAATCTGTTCTAGAGATTTGATAATTGATAATAATTGAGTTCTCCTGCTAGCAAAAGGACAAAATATGAATCCTCATACTAGAATTAGAAATATTTATCCTAATTGAATGAGAAACAAATTATTATCGATTCGATTGTTGAACTACATCAGTCTCTAGTTTTCTCGAATCGAAAAAGTTCTTTTCATTCCATCGTTTTCGAACTCCATGGTCTGAATCATTCTTTAATGCAGGTGATTGTAGGCCGAAAGCCAGCAACCGGCCTTAGGCTGAGCCTGGAAGGCACCAAGCAAAACCGGCTAGCCATCCATTTGCAGCACTTGGTGTCTCTTCCAAAAATTCTCCAACCACATTGGGACTCGCACGTAGCCATCGGTGCACCCAAGTGGCAGGGCCCGGAGGAGCAAGATAGCCGATGGTTCGAACCAATCAAGTGGAAGAACTTCTCCCACGTCAGCACCGCACCGATCGAGTACACCGAGGCTAACATTGGTGACCTTTCCGGGGTCCACATTGTGACCGGAGCTCAGCTCGGTGTTTGGGACTTTGGTGCCAAAAATGTTTTGCATCTCAAATTGTTGTTTTCGAAAATACCGGGGTGTACGATTAGACGGTCGGTATGGGACCACAGTCCTTCGACCATTGCAATCGTGCGGAGACCCGATGGTGCTTCATCGTCGTCCCGAACACCAGCCACAGAGGATAAAAAGGACGAGAGTTCGAGTAAATTAGTGAAAATTGTCGATATGACGGAAATGACTAAAGGAGCTCAGGATCTTCCGGGTCATTGGCTGATCACCGGAGCAAAGCTGGGGGTGGACAAAGGGAGGATTATGTTGCGCATAAAGTACTCGTTATTGAACTACTGATTGAATCGTTTAGGTTCCGTTCCAAAGTTTCCACTAGAATTCACGAATTCAGCTTTCTTTCTTTCTTTCTTTCGTTTTTACAGAAGGGAGAATCGTCTATTTATCGATGTATTGTTATTTCTTCATTGATTTCTTAGTTTGCGTAGTTCTCATGCTCATAACTAAACATAATTTGGATTGAAAATTGGATTGTGCTTGAAAAAAGGTTGCTTCACTAGGAAAAAAGGGTAAGCAGATGAACAAAATTCTTATAAAGATTTATAAAACAATTGTGAGTTTTACTGCTCTACTTCACATAAATTTGTAGGGAAACGGCTAGTTCACATGAATTCGTCGGAAGATAAAATGCTAAAAAGATTCTTTATTGAAACTTATGAACCTGACATAAACAAAATACCAGACCCGAAACCTAAAACAATTTATTGAGAGACACCAATAAAAGCTATGAATTCAAGAGTAAAGTAAAATCAGCTGGCTCGGACTTTAACTAGACTGAATCAAAGGTTATGGCCCGAACATTGGTTTTGGCCTATAGTGGACTAGATTGAAATCGACAGTTCCATTCCAATTCCAATCGAGTTCTTCCCACCCCTAGACAAAATTATAACATCTATGAATTTGAGTGACAAGAGACAACATCATTTTGTGTTCGTATAATAAGGTTTCGATACAAACATTGTGCAATCGGTTGACAAATAATAGAGACTTGTAACGTAAGAGACAGGGAGATGCTATAAAACTAAGTCTAATGGACCCTTCCCTCCACGTCATTTCATGTAATAGTGAAATAATATCTAGCACTATATGAATTTACTCACTTGTCACGCCAGCCTACCCCTCTTATTATATAGTTTTACCAAATTAGAAGTTTTGTTTTATGTTGAAGATTCCAGTTATTCTGGCATTCTTTTGTAAACCAAGCCATGTAACAAGATGATTGGTTTAATGATCATTTTGGTCGAGAGTGAGATTTAATTGGTTTAATGAAAAATTAATCTTCTTTAGGTGATAGAGAGTTAGGGAAAGACTTTTCAAACAGCAGAGCTCAGCTTGATAGCTATGGCCGAGGAAAATGGCAGAAACTTGTGTCCAAACACAAACCACAGATGCCCTCTGATCCCTTCCTTTGACACACTCAACGTAGCATTCTCTGCACTTGAGAATCGGTTCAAAGTCTTCAAACCAACGACACATGAAATAACAATGCTTAAGTTGTAACGTTTTTTGGTGCTTTTTGTATAATATTATTTGATTTTCTAAGGTTGCATGAATTCGCCTTCGAGTTTATAACATAAAATGGGTTGTTATAGATCGTGGGAAATACTCAGCTTACAAATATCACGTTTTTACTCTATCAATCGATTGGAATTGTAAAGCCTACTAATATAAGTTGTAACGCTTTTTGATGTTTTTTGTATAATATTATTCGATTTGGGTCAAAAGTTACATGAATTTACTTTCGAGTTTATAACATAAAATGCGTATAATAGATCGTGAGAAATACTCTGCTTACAAATACTACATTTTTTACTCTATCAATTGAGTGGAACTGTAAAGCCTTCTAGTATAAGTTAGATTCTCAAAATCAGCAGCATGTTAAGTTATTTTCTTAAGAATTGTCATACCAGTAGTGAAACCAAAGGTTAGATTCGAGCATCAAAGTCGAGACAAAGCTTAAACTTCGAGATGTCTACATCCATAGAAAGAAGGAAGCTCCTCCTTTCATAGAATATTATATATAAATATTAAATAAGTTTTTAATTGGAGCTTTTATTTCCCTATCACTATTATGAACTTCAACCATGGCCATAATTTTTACTTTTTGATCAAATCCGTTAATTTGACACAAAAAAATCACCCATTGAACACGACTATTACCATTGAAATTTCCTATCAAATATGCAATAATTAGAGCATGGTAAACACAAAAACAATTACTCAAAATATTCAAATATTTACAAATGACGGACTTTACAATCTCTTAGTTATATATATATTTTTTATTTGGGTAAAATGAAGACAGAATAAGCCTCCCATGGTTTATTCCTCCCTCCAAACTTGCCTCCAATGACGGACATGTATTCTCAGCCATATCTGAGTAGAAATTGGCATCAAATCGACCAACACTTGTTGATTTTCTTTGAAAATCTCTAAAAGAGACGGCAAACGTCAAATAAATATAGTAGCATAGAGACAAAACGAAGCATATTATTATAACCTATGCTGCGTATTGATACAGTCTCTTTCATCGTCTAGAAGCTCATCGAAAATGGCCTAAGAAACCCCTATAAAACCAGCCTTTTATTACAGACTCTCTAGCCCATTTCTCCGTTGATTATACTCCGGCAATGGTATTTTCATAGCTTCTGGTTTATGTGCTAGGGTTTCAGCTTTGGTCTTTGAACTGTTGTTTTGATTTGCTGTTTTGCAGGAGAAGCTTCAAGTGGTTGAAGGAAAGGTAGATTGGCAGGGAAGACCAGCTTACAAACAAAAGCATGGGGGGCTCAAAAGTTCTATCCTCATTCTGGGTATTACGATCTTTCTCTCTCTCTCTCTAAAAAAGGAGGTTTACGAGAAAGTTTAAGTTCTATCTTGATGGTTTTTGTTTCAGCTGCTTTTTCGTTCGAGAACATGGGGACGTTTGCACTTGCGGTGAATTTGGTGACGTATTTCACCGGAGTGATGCACCTGAATCTCTCCGATGCCGCAAATCAGCTGACCAATTACATGGGCACCAGCTATATTCTGTCGCTGCTCATGGCTCTTCTTGCTGATACTTCGATTGGCAGAGTCAAAACCATCATCCTCTCTGGCTTCTTGGAGTTTGTGGTCAGTTCTTCTCTCTTAAACAACCTAAATTTTCTATATATAAGATAGAACAATTCTTGTAAATATATCTAGTTATTCTTCTAATTTGTTAAACAACGATTTCTTTTGTATTTGAGTTGGTCTTGATTATGAGCATACGGGTTCAGATTGGTTTTTTAGATTTTTTCAACTATGCAAAAAAATTGATTAAATAGCTTTTAATAAAAATAGTTTTTATTTATTGTTTTTTGATTAAATATAATAAAAAACTGCACTTTTATTATTTTTTAATTTCAAATTAAAAATAATAGAAAATTTTAATTAAAATACATATTATTTTAATAAAACATGATTACTAAAAATATATTAAAAACCACCCACCCAAATAGAATCCAAACCTTTTGAATCCGGTCCAAAAATTGATTTCGGTTTTTAAATCGGTTTTCAATTCAAAACCCAACTGAAAACCCATTCACTCCGTTTCAGTTGATTAAAAAACCAGCCAAAACAGACCACTTGAGAAAATTGTTGATCTGAATCATCACTTTTCTTCAATCTAGGGACTGGTTTTGCTAACAGTTCAAGCTCATAATCCCAAGTACAAACCAAAACCCTGCAATCTTTTCGACCCAACATCACACTGCGAGAAAGTCAGCGGTTCCAGCGCAGCCCTGCTCTTCGTCAGCCTTTACATCATGGCCGTCGGATCCGCCGGGATCAAGGCGGCGTTACCATCACACGGTGCTGATCAGTTTGACGAGAAAGACCCAAAAGAAGCAGCTAGAATGTCAAGCTTTTTCAACCTTCTTCTACTCGGAGTTTGCATTGGAGGTGTTGCTAGTTTAACCCTAGTTGTTTGGATCCAAGATAACAAGGGCTGGGACTGGGGCATGGGAGTTTCTACAATTGCTATTTTGGTCGCCGTCGTCATTTTTGTCGCCGGAGTTCCTTTGTACCGCCTGCAAGTTATACGAGGAACTAATGCTGTTGTTCAAACCATACAGGTATTTCTTTGCTTAAAGTATTTTTATATTGGGATTAAATTTACTTAAAATCCACGACTTGTTTTCAACTAATATCTAGAATAAATTTTTCTATCAAGTAACACATCAATCCTCTCTATTTATTGTATAATACCATAACGTTAAAATGTTGTAATGCTGATTTATCATCTTTTATTGTTTGTCAACCTTCTTCGACCTTAATCTCTCTTGGCCGCCTGTGCAAGTGCGTCTCTCTATAAATGCAACTCAAATTTAACTCCTCTTCAATTGGATTTTTCTTAATTCTAACTTGATTTTCAATTGGGTATACTAAACTTGAATCAAGTATTGAATTTTAAATAGTAGAAACTAAACAAGGTTGATGTAAGATACATAATGATAAGTTGATGTTAAAAAATTTAACGCGATAGTAATGTGTAAAAAAATTTAAGATTCGTCATGTTAGTTGTCACACAATTTTGTTCAAAAAATCCATTAAAAACAACTCAAACGTTAAGAGTGTTCAATAAAAAAATTTGTTATTCATAGTGTCAAAGTATAGTTAACCTAAAATACAAAAAAAAATTATAAAATAACAGTCATCGTGTTCTCAGGTCTATGTTGCAGCAGTACGAAACAGAAACCTCGAACTTCCCGAGAACTCTTCCGACCTTTTCGAGATGGATAAGAACAAGGTGGCAGACGAAGATGTAGAGTTTTTGCCACACAGAGACATTTTCAGGTATAGTTCTGCACCAAGCTAGGGTTTTATTCTAAAAAAAACTCCATTATCTGATCTTGGTTACCCAAACACATGCAGATTCTTAGACAAAGCAGCCATTAAAACAAGCTCAGAAGCTCCTCAAAATCCATGGAAACTATGCAGAATTACCCAAGTAGAAAACGCAAAAATCATTCTGGGAATGGTTCCAATCTTCTGCTGCACAATCATAATGACTCTTTGCTTAGCCCAGCTTCAAACATTCTCAATCCACCAAAGCATAACAATGGATACAAAGCTCACAAAATCATTCAAAATCCCCCCAGCTTCCCTCCCCATTATCCCTGTCACGTTCATCATTCTCGTAATCCCCATCTACGACCGTCTTTTCGTCCCATTTGCTCGGAAACTCACCGGAATCCCCACCGGAATAACCCACCTGCAACGCATCGGAGTAGGGCTTGTTCTATCCTCCATAGCCATGGCCGTAGCTGCCCTAGTTGAAGCCAAACGTAAAAAATCAGCAAGAGACAATAACATGCTTGACGCCATTCCTGTTCTTCAGCCATTACCGATCTCTACCTTTTGGCTATCTCCTCAATACTTCATATTCGGAATCGCTGATCTGTTTACCTACGTTGGTCTTCTTCAGTTCTTCTATTCAGAAGCTCCGAATTCGCTGAAATCGATCTCTACTTGCTTTCTTTGGAGCTCCATGGCCATGGGGTATTTCTTCAGCACCATTTTAGTCAATGTTGTTAATGCAGTCACGAAGAACAGCACCGCCAGCGGAGGATGGTTGGCCGGAAATAATATTAACCGGAACCATCTGAATCTGTTTTACTGGTTGCTTTCTTTGATCAGTTTGATTAATTTTTCTCTTTACTTGTTTGTTTCTAAAAGGTACAAATATAGGCCGGATAAAATCATCCTCTCAGACGAGAAAGAGAATGAGAATGTCTGAGGAGGAAGGAAATTGAATTTAGTTGACGTTTGGAAGAAAAGTTTCGATCTTTTACAGATGTTCTCTCTCTCTCTCTCTCTCTCTCTCGTCTTTTTTATCATTTTCATGATTATGTTTATTTTTCTTGATTGTTTGCGAAAAAATCATAAAACCTTATTGGTAAAGAGATTGTTTGCGAGATCAACCGAGAGGGAGAGTTTTTGAGAAAGACGAGGGCTAGGGCGAGAGAAGCAGAAAGAAGAGACAAGAGAAAGAGCGAGAGAGATGGAGGATTTAAGGAAATAGTAATTCAAAATATTGGTTAAAATTACATAGTACTTTAAGGTTTTGAGCAACGAGACCAAATGATTAAGATATTCATTGCAATTATTCTCATACTTCAGTTAAATTGATATATACTCATTTATTTTTAATGAAAATTTATGTAATTATAAATTCTATCTAGATCAAGTCTAATAAAATCGGGCAAACTTTGTATCTATCTAATTGTTGTTCGAGGAGGAAGCTTGTCATTGACCTCAATTTTTGCCACTTCCACCATATTTCCATTCTCATGACTCGATGAACTAATTTTATATTTTCAAAAATCATAAAATGACGATTTTCTCACTAGACCTTTGTTGGCTTAGCAATTAAAAGGACAGGTGGTTGAGCCGATTCAGTTCATCTATGGGACTCTAACGNTCATTGACCTCAATTTTTGCCACTTCCACCATATTTCCATTCTCATAACTGATGAACTAATTTTTAATTTTCAAAAATCATAAAATGACGATTTTCTCACTAGACCTTTGTTGGCTTAGCAATTAAAAGGACAGGTGGTTGAGACGATTCAGTTCATCTATGCGACTCTAACGTTGAGGTTTAAAGGCATGATGCCTTTTGAATTCAAAGCAAATTTGGTGCAAAAACTTTAATATAATGCTAAAAACCCCAAATAAGATCATCGGATTGGTATATGGTCTAACATAGGATAAGAGTTAGGTTCATGAATGAAATTTGAAGGTAACAATCCCAAGTTTCAAAAATACTTTAAACGTGTTACTAAAACTTTACACAACTTCCGTTGGCTTAGATGAAAACACTATAAACTCAACTAAAATTTTCGAGTTATGATTGTTTGTGGATCCGCTTGTAACGTGCTATTTTGTTATTTTTCAATATAAATCTTCTTCATAAAGATTGCATCGAGGGCCTAAGGCGTGATAAGGTTACTATGACGAGCTTTTTTCCTGAAAGTTTAGATTTTTTTCTCAAGTTACTTCGTAAAAGAAACTTGCATAAAAGTCAAACAAAGAAATTTTAAGGTCAAAACGACCTTTTAAGTAAGGAAAGTCTAGATTGATGTTCATGTTGGGGAATAACCTTGATTGCAACAAAGAGGACCACCATAGTGCACGCACACATGCAAGCACTCGGTGTTGACTAGATGAAAAGCTTTGGCCAAGCTCTAACTTCTAAAGAGCTAGGGCAGTTAATGGACTCCTCTAAATCCACGACTCAGAAGGCTAAAATGGTTGAACAATTTTCCCCAAATTGCAGCACTTGGTGCACGCTTGAAGCACACAAATGGTGGTCCTTCTCGTGCCCACAATATAGAATTTTCTGACTTCCAAGCTACCCATTACATTTTTCATCTTCTCCCACTCTTGCTTCAGCGTTTCCCGTGGACCCAGTATAGTATTATTCGTTTTGAGCATGAGTCTTCACAAATTTATTCTTAGTTTTATAGTCCAAAATATATTTTTATGAGTAGATTATGGAGCTTTATTTTTATAAAACCCATTTTTTTGTCTCAAGTAATATGAGATTGTGTACCACTACTGACATTGGTTGGCACCTCACAATCAGCAATATAGTCATCTTTGCATTCACAATGAGAGTCGTCACAATCTATCCCACATAAAAAGGATCTGATTTCCTCTTCGGCACACTTACGGTAGGGGCAAGCATCTGATACCATTTATAACGTTTCTTGTTATTTCTAGTAAAATATTATCCTTTTTAGGCTTGAGCCCTCACAAATTTATTATTGAGTTTAGCCCACCATTGTATTGAGTAGGGGAGAAAACTTTACTTTTATACAATAGAAATTTTACTCTATCAAGTGATGTGGTATACACCCTATTAGTATGAGATGTGCCCTAACAACTCACATCATATTGAGTCAGTATCGCCTTTGGATGACGAGTCATTACATTCATAATATTTTCGCTAAGGACAACCTCAAAAGTCATTGGAAAAGAAATGATATGATCCTCTTAATTATTGATCTAAACATAATATGTTCAATCTTTTTTTTCTATTAATATTGTGTGTTGAAATCAAAGAGCTAATAAGAAAAATAAAATACGGAAAAAACAATCATTCCAAGATTTAGCAGATAACAATTTCGAAATTTACGGCAGTCAAGTGAGAAATTAACCAATAAAAATTATTGTACAACATTGTCGCTAAATTTTGAGAAAATATTAACTATAAAAAGATCACAAAAATTTTATTATTGAATATGAATTGAGTCCGACAAACTAGAATTTATAACAAGCTGAACTCTAATAATGAACAAATGTAACAATCATATATACACATATAATGTCTTGACACGGGACATGCGGATAATTGTTGGCTTTGCAAGGTCATCGGAAAAAAAACGACATCCATATTCTTAGCGGACGAACCAAATTCAAGATCAACAGTGACTTGTTCAAATATTACAATAATCCACTCACAATCCGAAAGACCAGCTCAAGTTTGTTAGGGAAAGAATCTTTAGGAAAGAAGATTAAATTATTGTATTAATTAAATCAAATATAGTTCCATTTTAACTTAATCGTTGGCTGGTACCTATATTTACAAATATATTCTCAGATACGACTTGTATAAACTTTGTTTTTAGTGAGGGCAATATGTCCAAAAATGTTCGTCGGAAATAATATATTTTGTTTACAGAAGAAAGACATACAAAATCGAACAGAAAAAGGCGAGAATTCAGTGGAGATGAGAGTTTTTGTGGGTTGAAATTCCTCGATCAGGGTCCCCTCCTCTACTCTAGGAACGTGGGATTTTTCGTTTGATAATCATTTTTGGTGAATAATCTCCCAAATTTAATTATAAAATCTCCATCATCATCCTCGCCATACAGTAAGAGCGTTTCTCCGTCGCCGGAGTGATCTACCAATGAAGTTATTTTTGACCTCCGTTCTTCTTCTCCTTCCTGTTCTTGCTTCATGTCAAGAAAAACAGGTCATAAAATAGAAAGAATTCATTTTAATGGAGTTTTTGTTCTTCATTTTTATGGCTCTTTTTTTATTCTTTTTGTGGATCCTTAGGTTTATATAATCTACTTTGGAGAACACAATGGAGAAAGAGCATTGCACGAAATAGAAGAATCCCATCATTCTTATTTGTATTCTGTGAAGGAGAGTAAAGATGACGCAGAAAGTTCTCTTCTCTACAGTTACAAACACAGCATCAATGGCTTTGCTGCTGTTCTCACTCCTGATGAGGCCGCCAAATTGTCTGGTACGTCCAATTCAGAAAACCCTAATAATCATATGGGAATCTCTCTTTCTTTCTCTCTCTAGAAATATGAAAGCTGGTCTTGTTACAGTTATGGAGGAAGTGGTATCTGTTTTCAGAAGCTACCCAACAAAGTACTCCTTACATACAACAAGGTCGTGGGAGTTTTCAGGCTTAGTAGAGGAAAACGAAAGAAGAGCGAGGAATACAAGGAGTAGAAGAGATTTACTTTCTAGTGCCAAGTATGGAGATAGAGTTGTGGTGGGGGTTTTGGATAGTGGTAAACCTTTTCATCACTGTTTTTCATCTCTCTCCCTCCCTTGTTTCTCTCTCTAGAAATGAAAAATGAGTGAAAGTGGGTGATGATCAGGTGTGTGGCCGGAGTCAAAGAGCTTCAGTGACAAAGGGATGGATCCAGTTCCTAAATCATGGAAAGGAATCTGCCAGACAGGACCTGCTTTTGGTTCTTCTCACTGTAACAGGTTCTTTGTTCTTCTCTTTTCATTAAAACGATGCTCTTTCTCAGAATTTCTTTCTGTTTGAATCTTATCCCTGTTCAAAAAGATAGAATCAAATGATTAAATTATATTTTACATACAATTTTGAATTTATAGAATAGTTGTTAATCTGTCGTGGTATAAGAGTTAGCTCGATCATCATAGAAGAAATCACATATAAAGAAAAAAAAGTCATAATATATGTGAGAGAAATTAATAAAAAAAATGACTAAATTATTAATCACCCATAATCACGACTTTTTAAATGTTTGGTAGATTGTCATCTCCTGGACTAAAAAACCCTAGTACAAGATAGACAACAAATGAAACATTTGGAAAGCTTTGAAAATGGGTGAAATAGCAACTAGGGTTTGGAGAAAGTTTTTAAAAAGTAGACGAAGAGGGCCATCATGACTGCATAAAAGACATAACGTAAGACGAGATCGGATGCCTTCATCTTAATTCTTAATTATTCATAAAAGGTATTAAAAGTCATAAGCAATTTGAAAGCTCTAAAGTTGTTAATTAACTGCTTTCAATATTAATGGAATCATTAAATACTCCGAAGGTACTAAAGCAAATATCTATGTTATTTTTAAAAAATTCAATCAATAAATAATTTTATTAAAGCATGCTTATATAATCAATTTTGATTTTTATACTTGCGTGAATAAACAAATTTTGTGATGGAAGATTGATGGCAAAAATATTGAAAATCTTGTATTTTATGTGACAACTTACCCAGATAAGAAGTGTGAGAATGATGCAATCCTATATTACTTGAGAAAGTTACGTTTGTGATGTATATAAGTGATGTTCTTCATCTTACTTAGTATAACGCATTTCGTGCTATAAACCCAAAAATTTTTTGTGAGATTGACTCGAGCTAAGACAATATTATATTAGGAGCACCGAATGATGTCACAAATAGTATATGCGGTTTTTTCCAACTAAAAGTGTTTTGACCGTGCCGACTAGGACATCATGCTTCTTTAAGTGAGATAGATTATGACAATCTGTTCAGATGAAACGTGTAAGGGTAGTACAATCTCACATTGTTTGAGAATGTAATATTTTTTATTTTTGCTATACATAAATGATATTTCACATCCTACATAGAACATCGTGTTATGCAATGTAAATTCAAGAATAAATCCATGATTTGTTTTTGTTTTGTACACAGTTGTAAGGTCCAAACTTCTAACTTTCTTCGGCTGTGTATGGTTGATATATCCTTCTCACTGATTTTATTCCTCTCTTGTTTTCCATTGTTATTCACATTTAATCATCACTTAGTATTACTTTATTACAGGAAGTTAATCGGGGCTAGATACTACATCAAAGGATATGAAAATTTCTACGGACACTTGAACACGACAGAAGATTATCGATCAGCTCGAGACAAAGACGGTCACGGAACACACACTGCCTCCACCGTCGGTGGAAGAAGGGTTAAAAACGTCTCAGCTCTCGGTGGTTTTGCCCGAGGAACTGCATCGGGCGGTGCACCGCTAGTACGACTAGCAATCTACAAAGTGTGTTGGCCAATCCCGGGTCAAAGCAAGGCAGATGGAAACACATGTTTTGAAGAAGACATGTTAGCTGCCATAGACGATGCCATAGCGGACGGTGTCGATATTCTGAGCATATCGATCGGAACATCTAAACCATTGAATTTTACTAACGATGGGATTGCGATTGGAGCTTTGCATGCTGTTAAGAAAGATATAGTGGTGGCTTGCAGCGGTGGAAATTCAGGGCCTGGACCTTCCACAGTTGTCAACTTAGCCCCTTGGATGATCACAGTTGCTGCAAGCAGTGTTGATCGAGAGTTTCCGGCTCCTGTTATTCTTGGAAATGGTCATAAATTTAAGGCAAGTTTTTTTCAAATCTTGAGCGTTACAAATTCAGTCAAATGTCAGTAAGAAAAATCTGTATTTGCAGGGCCAAACGGTGACACCATCAAAGCTGGATAACAAAATGTACACCTTAAAATATGCAGCAGAGCTAATCAAGCCGAACGTGACAAGTGACATGGCAGGGTATTTTGACCATCAAATCTAATTCTTTTCTCATTTTTCTGAAGGGGTGGGCCCGTGGGTTCCGGTCGGGTTTTGATCGAAAATTGACCCAATCCGACGGGTCTAGTTTTATGAAATTAGATCTGATAAAAAACTAACCGAATAATCAACTCGATCCAAATCCGACACAAAACATTACCCATTTGAATTGAAATTTAGTAACAGTGTGCACATTTCAGGCAATGCCTTCCAGGTTCACTTTCAGAGACAAAAACAAAAGGGAAGATAGTACTTTGCATGAGAGGATCAGGGACGAGAGTTGGGAAAGGGATGGAAGTGAAGAGGGCTGGAGGGGCTGGTTTTATACTGGGAAATGGCCCTGCAAATGGTGCAGAAATCTCTTGTGATGCTCATGTTCTTCCAGCCACTGCAGTTGTTTATGAAGACGCCATTAAAATTATGAAGTACATCAACTCAACAAACAAACCTACGGCCTCCATTGTTCCTGCGACAACTATGTTGCACATTAAGCCAGCTCCATCCATGGCTGCCTTTTCAAGTAGAGGTCCGAATGCTATTGATCCGTTCATTCTGAAGGTAATTCCATGCTTTTATTTGTAATGGAAGTAGAATAAGATGCATTATTGGCATTAGGGGTAGGAATCGGATGTCGACTAGACAAATCACCCAAATCGACTATTTGAGACCAACCTGAAATTTTGGGTTGGATTCGGTTCGGACCAAATCTACGAGAGGTTTGATTTCAGATCCAGTTTTATTGATATTGACACGTCGGATCGAGTTAGGTAATCGATCCAACTCAAAATTTATGAAGAAATAATAAAATTTTAGTTGGTCTTGATTGATAATTTGTGAGTTTGAATTTTACGAAACTGAATGTGAACTCAAACCAAAACCAACCTAAAATTTTAGGTCGGATTCAGATCGAATCGATTATCCAGTTGGTTTTAGTTCAGATTCAATTTTATAAGAACCGACCACCAAATTGAGTTAACAGTTTGGATTCACCACTAACTGGCATGCAGTCACTAATTAAACAGATGCAAGAAAGTTGGAGGATTTCTAACAATAATGTTCATTTTCAGCCGGATATTACAGCACCAGGCTTGAATATATTGGCAGCATGGACTCCTGCAAATCCACCAACGAGGCTATCTGGTATCGATAACAGAATTGCTCAATACAACATCTTCTCTGGTACTTCAATGTCGTGCCCTCACGTTTCGGCCTCGATCGCCCTTTTGAAAGCTATTCATCCCACTTGGAGCAGTGCTGCAATAAGATCCGCCCTCATGACCACAGGTAACTCACGTGAATCTACAATAAAATATGCTCAAGTTTTTCTTTTTCTTCATTCATGGGAATTTTTTTCTTTGTTGATAATCGAATTAAAGACCTCTAACTCTGATATCATGATAAATTAACAACTACCCAAAAATTTGAGCTTTGAGATAATTAGTAATTTGTCAATTGTTTGATGCAATCTATAAGCTATAGATGGACTTTGATGCTATGCTTTCTAACGATTTTCATGTTCCTTAACAGCCGGAATAAGAAACAACGCAGGTTTGCCATTGTCCGAAGAAACCGGTGTCACAGCTATCCCTTTCGCATATGGCTCGGGCCATTTCCGACCGACTAAAGCAGCGGATCCCGGGTTGGTGTACGACGCCTCATACTCGGACTACCTTCTCTATCTTTGCAGCCTCGGAATCAAGACCATCGACCCGAAATTCGCATGTCCGAGAAAATCAATTCCATCACTCAACCTCAACTACCCATCCATAGCAATTCCCAATCTCAAAAGCTCTATGATTATAACAAGAACATTAGCGAATGTGGGATCCGAACGGAGCATCTACTTCTTCTCTGCAAGAGCACCGAAAGGGACCGCCATAAAGTCTTCTCCGACCATTTTAATTTTCAACAGAGTTGGCCAAAAGAAGAGCTTCACTATAACGGTGAGTGTAAAAAGTTCCATGCTAGACAAAGATGACAAAGAAAAATACAGTTTTGGTTGGTACAAATGGAATGATGGTCTCCACCATGTTCGGAGTCCGATTGCAGTGTCCTTTGCCGGGTGATTTCTTCTTTGATCTTCTTGCTGTGACTTGAGATACACAGTTATAGGACATCAGTCAAGATGGAATCATAGAGGAGGAAGGCGGAAGATCTTTGTAAGCACATAAAAAAGCAGAATTTGAGACAGATGATTCGATTCAGAAGCTCTTCCTTGAACTTCTAGCTATGGTTGTTCATCATGTTCTTCTCGAAAGCATAAAGCATTTTGCTTCTAATTGTCATTGTTCTTTAGGTAACTGACAACATTAATATCAAAAGATTAAAGTAGTTATTGAAGAGGTAATTTAATTTAAGAGGTAATTTGATATTTGTCTTGATTTACTCGTGGGCCCAAGGTCCGAGAACAAAACCAAAGGATATACTTCGAGGCCCAACTGTAAAACCATGGTATAAGAAATTACCTTCGGCATCCATGGGCCATGGATCATCCTGGATCGCTCTGAACAAATTAACTGAGAGGAGGAAGAGGACTGAGGAGCGGCTGATGGAGTTGTGGAAGCTGGCTCTCCTTAAACCCATAGCCAAAGAAGCATTTGACGGAACAGTTTTTGTAGCGAAGCTTCTCTGCGGCCTTCATCTCACCAACACTTATCTCTGCACTGTCGCTCTTGTAAGTCTCAATTTCATTTTCTGTAGTTTGAAAGCAACAATCTCCCCATGTAAAATAGGTTTCAATAACTTGACGGGAATCTCTTGTTTGCAGACTTACGGTCC